>ML099443.1:0-10385 GCA_003697995.1 Taxidea taxus jeffersonii | reverse complement strand
GACAATGATATGTTGTTAAATTCAAGGAAGACATTGGAAAAGGAGAAACTGATGAAAAGGGGATGAGTGAGATGAGCCCCCCCCCAAAACACCACCACCACCACCAGTGTAATACCTCAGAATGAAGAGCAGGGTGTGACCACACTCACAGCACTGTGGCATGGGAAGGAGCTGAGAAGCAGTAGACCTCTTTTGGAAGGGTGGCTTTTACAGCAGGGATTGACTTCCTTTCCTTTGCTTCCATTGAGGAGGCGGGGCTCATCCCAAAGAGTAAGAAGTTGTAAAAGCCGGATGTCCTAGAGAGTTTGTTGAATGAATTGGACTGCTGCATAGTCTCCTACCTCATCTTGTTCCATCAATTCTACCCTCTCTCTTAAATTGCATCTGTTCAGCATGAAGAGGGTAGACATTTAATTCTTTTTAATATTCAAGGATTACTTAACAATAATATGCACAAGGCTTAAACATTCAGTTCGAGTTTTGTCCTTTGTCCATACTCATGTAATCATCACCCAAAACAAGATGGGGGGCACTTTATCACCGCATAATACTTCCCTAGTCCTCTCTCCAGCTGATCCCCTTGACACATAGCATTTCATTTTATGAATATATCTCAATTTGTTCATCCATTCACCTGTTGATAGACATCTGGATTGTTTCCAATTCTGGGCTATTATAATGAACATCATTATGAACCTTCCTGTACAAATCTTTTTGTGGACACACATTTTCATTTTTCTTGGGTAAATTCCTAGGGGTGGAATTGCTGGGTTACAGAGGAGTTGGCTTTTTAACTTTATGCAAAACTGCCAAGCAGTTATCTAAAGTACAATTCTACACAGCTAGCCAGCAGTGTGTGAGAGTCCCAGCTGCTCCACAGGCTCGCCAGCACTGGGCACTGTCAGAACTCTGACTTCAGTCATACCAATGCCTATGAAGCGGTATTTACTTCCAATGTAAATCTCCCTAGTAAGTGATGGTGCTAAATGCCTTTTCATATGCTTATTGGCCATTTATTTATCCTCTTATGAAGTGCCTGTTCAAGTCTTTTCCCCACTGTTTTAATTGGGGTATTTGTCTTTTTATTATTGAATTGTTGGAGCTATTTAAACATTCTGGATCCAAATCTTTTGTTAGATAAAAGTATTGTGAAAATTTTCTCCCTTTCCATGGTTGTGTATTTATTTTCCTAATGGTGTCTTTTAAAAGAGCACTTTTTTATGAGTCCCATTTAATCTTTATTTTCTTTTATACATTTTGTCTAAAAAATCCTGGCCCACCTCAAGGTTGTGAAAATATTTTGTTTTCTTCTAGAAGATATATGGTTCTAGCTTTCACAATCATGCCTAGTCATGATCACTATCTGGTATGGAACAACATGGTGTCAAAACTCATTCTTTCCCCTCCATACAGGCTTACAGCTGCTTCACGTTTATGGAACACATCTTTCCTTCCACATTGGATTGACTTGAGTTGGGTCTTGATTTTTCCCCACTAAAATCTGACAATCTCTCTCTTCCAATGCAATATTCTGTCTTCTAACTTTTCATGTAGTTGTCAGTATAACTGGATTTAAGTCTACCATTTTGTCTTTTTTTCTTCTATTTGTTTCATGCATTCTTTGTTGTCCTCTTCCTGTCTCTGGGTTAACTGAGTATTTTTGCAGTATTCCTCCTCCAACCCTTATTAGTTACATCTTTTGTATTTAGCTTAGTGGTGGCTCTAGATGTTACAGTATTCATCTTTAAATCATTACAGACAGTTTCAAATAATATTTTACCACTTCACAAACCACACATAATTCCATCTATTCCACCGTAACACTCTGTGCTTTTATTGTCATATATTTTACTTCTGCATATGTTACCAACCTTTCAATCCTGTATTATTTGTGCTTTGAACAGTCAAGAATCTGGTATCATTTCCCATAGCCCTAAACAATGTTGTCCAGCCTACTTTTGGTAGTGCATATCTGCTGGATATATGGTATTTCAGCTTTTACCTAAAAATATATTCCATATTTCTTAAAATTTTAAAAAGATTTAATTTATTTGAGAGGGAGATAGCGAGGGAGAGGGCATGAGCAGGGGAAGGGGCAGAGGGAGAGGGAGAGACAAACTCCCTGCTGATCAGCAAGCCCAATGCCTGGCTTAACCCCAGTACTCTGGGATCAAGACCTGAGCCCAAGACAGAGGCTTAACTGACTGAGCCCCCCAAGCATCCTTCATATTCCTTAATTTTGAAATGTGGTCCTCCATACCTTTTGTTGAGATGTCAGCTTCCACTCTTTTCAGTATTTCACTGTGCGTATCTTCTCTCTGTGAATACTTTTAAGGCTCCATATGTCTGTCTGATTTCGGCAGTTAAATTATGATGTGCCTGGATATAAGTTTCTTTCTGCTTGCACTGCTTCGGATTAGCAGAGATTTTTGGATCTGCAGGTTGATGTCCTTCATAGCTTTTAAGTCATTGCCAACTATGATTTCAAATACTTTTCTATTAGACTGTCTGGAATTCATTCATAGTTCTAGGACATTTTCCTCCAGTTTTAAAAATTGCTCTTTTTTTCCATTTTGTGGTTCAGTGTGAATAGTTTATTATATCCTTTCTTCTGCTGTGTTATCTTTTTAAGCCTGTTGAATCAACTATTAATATCTTGTCTGGTGTTTTTTGTTATTGCATTTCTAATTGTAATTAAAATTTCTCCAGTTTTTGCAAAAATTTCCTATCTATTCACACGTTGTCCATTTTATGCTAGGTTAAAAATTTTTTTTTTATAATCTCTGTGCACAAGGTGAAACTCAAACTCATGACCCCCAAATTAAGAGTCTCACACACTACCAACTGAGCTAGCCAGGCACCCCCATTGTATGCTGGATTTTTGAGCACATTTATCAGAGTTGCATTAAGGTCCATGACTGCTATGCAACAGTAAGGCATTTATGGCTTTGTCCTAATGACTGTTTTCTTTTGTTGATGGGACATCTTTTCCTCCTTTTTGTAGGTCTCATAGATTTTAGTTATGCTCCAGCTATCATACATAAAAGAACAGTTGACACTGAATAAACAGCATTTGTCCCTGAAATCTCTTTGTCAGGATGCTGGTGTGAGGGCAGGGTAGTCTAATATGGGTGGGCCTGGGCCGGGTCTTTGAGAGCATTCAGCTGATGAAGGATGCTCATTCAGTTAGGTTTCATTTGTTCTCACTGCTGTCATGGATCTCTTAAGAACTGTGACACATCTATCTTCTCTCATCATTTATATGGTATTGGCTGTCTCATGTGACTTTCTACCTATGTAAGCCAGTAGATTTCTGTTATCTTTATTATTATAGTGGCAACTTTATCAATTATAACGGAGTTTTTCATCAATGTTAAGGAATTAAGCTGTAACATAAATGGATGAATAGGCTGCATGTCTCTAGGAAAACTGGGATAGGGCTTGGAAACTGTGGGCTGTGTGGAATATAGTGCTGCTTGTTTCTTGCTGAACAGAGCAACAATTTATGGCAGGCACTACTGGATGCCAGCTAGTTTCCATATCTTATTAAACATTTACACTCAACACAAGGAATCCATATCTCTGCTCTCAACCCGAGTAGTCTGAGGCCAGCTGTGAATCACACAGTAAGAGTCAAAAAACAATCCAGCGAGGCTTTAGTGAGCCCAGGCTCTGGGAAAAAGAGCCTGGGCCTTGCATGGGGGCACAGTGAGGGACTGATGGGACCTTGTTGATTGTGGGGGTTAAAGAGGAAGCCAGAGTTATATGCATTTCAGGGGTATGGGACAATAGACTGGGAGTGACATGAAAAAGCCTATGAAAATTAGGCTTTTTCTAAGAGTATCTAAGGGGCCAAATCCATTCCAAAGGCATTTACTGAGCATCTATTAAACTTCAGACTATGGCTTATAACAAATTAATATCAGATCATGTTTATGGAACACCAGGAGTTTCCTCAGGAACTCTGCTAAATGATGTATGTGTCTTATCTCAACGGATCTTCATCGCAACCCCACAAGATGGGGGCTGCCCTTATGTCTGCTTTATGTGCTCAGAAACTTGTACAGGGTAAGTAATTTTCTGAAGTTTACAAAGCTAGAAGCATGCCGTGGAGCTAGGGTTTGACTCCAGGCCAAATTCTAATAATTCTAACTTATGGATAAAGAAACCGAGACACTGTTGCAGGTGTTATGCATTAGACCATGCATTTCGTGTGAGCAAAGGCAGCATTTGTTCCATTTTACTTCTCTGTATCCCATGCCTAATATAATGTCTGGCACACTGCAGACTCCCAAAAAACATATGAAGGAAGAATTAATTTATCAATGAATGCTAGGCACCAGGAATACTAGAATGAGTCCTCACATGTCTGTCCACCTCACGCCCCCTATCAAAGGGGAGGTGAACAAGAGTATCACAAGGACTTCAAAGGATGTGGGGGAAATCCAAGTAGAGTGTACAGTCGTTGTCACATCTTGTTCCCTTGTTTTCTCTCCCATGAGACTCAAGTTCCTGATGCTGGGTCTGTACTTATTCATTTTTTGGTCTTGTCTGACGCAGAGCAAGACACTCAATAGGTGGCTGAGGGCAAGTGCCAAATGGAAGCAGCAGGTGGTGGTGTCCGAACAGAGTTGCTTTTCGGACAAACTGGACAGGATTTTGCTTGCGGGTAAAAGGGAAGATTTTTGCCTAGACTGAGGAACTGGATGTTGCTGAGCTCACAAGCACTAAAGACCACATCGTCTTAGGGACACTAAGTAAGTCCAAGAGAAGACAAGAAGAGGGATGGGGGAGGAAGAGAGAAGAGGAGGAGGAAGGGGAGAGCGGGAGGACAAAGATGAAGCGGGTGGAGGCGGAGAGAGGGGCTTGTTATCCAAATCCCTCAACCAGCCATGTCTGAATACCAGCCCCTTGGGCTTCCCAGTTTGAGTTTATGAATTCCCTATTTTGATTTCTCTAGTTTCAGTCTGGTTCCCATTTAACAACTGAAAGAATTTTGACTAAAATTGATAAGCTTCTGTTCAGTGACTATGTTAACCTATTTTTTGTATCTCTTTAAAGCAACAGTTGGCAAACTGAAACCAATGTGTCCAATCTGGGTCACCATTTTTGTCCAGGCCAGGAGCTAAGAATAAGAATGGTTACTGCATTTTTAAATGGTTGAAAAATAAAAAGAATATTTCATGATGTAAAATTATATGAAATTCAGTCTTCAGTGTCCTAAATAAAGTTCCATTGGAACACAACCATGCCCATCTATTTCTGTACCGTCTGTGGCTACTTTATACTCCAACGAGGCAGAGTTGAGAAGTTTGACACCATAAGGCCCACAAAGCATAAAATATTTGTCTGGCCCTTTGCAGAAAATGCTGGCTGGCCCTGGCCTACACTACCTAAAGCAGAAAGCATTGACACATAGGGGCCACTAAGGCTATGACCTGCACTGAGGGGTGAGAAGGACCTATGGTTATTCCAGGATGGCCCCTCTAAGCCCACAGGGATTAACCTCAAAGTTTCTCTTTCCCTCATCTTCTTTTGCCTCTTCTCATTTTGATGCCAGTGTGTTCCAGGATCTCTCGGACATTCATGACTAAAAAGAGTACTGGACTGAGGTTCCAAAATCCAGGTGACCCTAGGCTACCACCCCACCTCCCTTGATCTCAGTCACCTCATTAATGAAGTGGGTTTCATAAAGTGTATTTCATAGGTTGATTCTGATGATTAAATGAAATCAGGGTACACACATGGTCTACAGAAATGGTCACAAATGCCTTCTTCACTCTTGTGATGAGAATCGAATGAAATATACTTTGGAATAGCACTGAGACACACAGCTGAAGAAAAGTAAATTTTAATGTAGTAATGACCATATGTTCAGTTAGGTACCAAATGACTCTGGATTCATTGTATCGTTCTACCTTGGATTAACTAATCTTATACTGAAAGCTTAATCTAGTCCCTTTGAAAAATTCAGAACAGTACAAACATATCAACAGTAAAAAGTAAGGCTCCCCTGGCTCTTCTTTACATGTTCTTCCCAAAGGCAGGCATGATTATCATTTTTTTCAACTTCAGACAGGGTCTCTGCACATCACCAGTGAATATATGTGGTGTGTATGAACCTATACCTAGTTCCTTTTATCTACATCCCCCATGCCAATGTGAATGTACCATAACACTCTGATCTGTACCTGGCTATGTTTACTTTAAAAACACATATTTTTACACTGACCAGAGATGTGTTCAAGAATATTTAAAGCAGTAATATTTGTAATAGCAACAATTGGAAAGAACCCAGATACTCATCAGCAGGAGAATGAGTAAATAAATTGTGGTGTATTTATACAACAGATTATTTTCATTAGTGAGCATCCATAAACTACAGATGTAAGTAATAATGTGGACAGATCTCATAGACATTCTCTTGATGGAAAGAATCAGGACGCGAAGGGGTAGATGGTTCCAGCACTAATCCTGGATGTCACAAGTTAGGATGGTGGTCCCCCTGGGTGTGAGGGAGACGGAGAGAGCAAGAGGGAGCTCTGGGGGGTTGCAGTGTTCTGACACTTGATGTAGGTGTTGGGTACCCATGTGTGTGCACTTTGTGAAAATTCATCATTTATGGTTTTGCATACATTTCTGTAAGTATGATTTTCTTAAATAAAATTCAGAAATTTAAAAAAGCACGTATCTTGGAAATTGAATTCAGACCATATGGGTCTACTTCCTTCTCCTTCCTCGCTGTGGGGACCTGAACTGTACAGAGGGCTGACAATTCCCTCTCATCACTGCCCCTCCAGTGAGGTGGTTTCTGGCTATTTGCTGCAGGTGCTATTTTCCAAGACATTTTCTAATCACCCTTCCGAACAGAAGCAGGCTGTCTTGAGCACAGAATCAGTTCTGCGCTGGAGATACCAAGAGGCAGGATGGCCTGTTTCAGGCTACTGCACAGGTGGGTACGGCCCTGACCCATCCTGACGCCGCACAGGCATCCTGTGGGCAAACACCGCCCACAAAATTGCGTTGTTCCTAATGGGTATTCCCAAGGCAGGGGGCTGTTATTTGCATTTTCTCCTTGTCATGAATGCCCAAGTGTTCTGAATATTAACGAAACCATTCACAGCCTCCTTTGCAGGCCTAAAATATTCAGCATCAAACATATTGTTTTGTTCCCATTTCAACCAAGTTTAATTTCTCTTAACCAGCTTTGTTTTTGTAAAGCAAAATTAATGTATAATTTCAGTGTTTAAATCTCAATTCTCAGCAATTCACGACAGATTGCAAGTGACTATGATTTGTCCGTTAACACCTAATGGGTTGAAATAATTTATTGCGCAAACATTTCCAGGAAAACGATGCTGCTTGAGCAAAAGCAAATCAGGAAATGTTACTTGTTTATCTAATAAACTACCCTAGGGTGAGCGAGTACATTAGCATTGCACAAACTTTGTGACTTATTCATCATCACTATTTATTATTAAAACTTTATCTGTTTCAACTTAGTGAATGACTGCCTTGGGATACACTGCTTGCAGCAACAACAAGAAAATAAAGTTTATGCAATTTGCATAATACTGTACAAAGAATATTAGCTTAGAACAATATGAATCCCTGGATCATTTGCAGCCCTTTGGTGTTTAATGTTGGTAAATATTTAAATAACAGCAAGCCCATATAATTATAAAGATTTCTCTTTCTCATCTGCTCAGAATGCACAGCTGCTGTAAATCACCTCGATCCCATAGTTTGGCTGGGAGAACATTAGGGCTGATGAAGAGGCACTTGTTGCATTTGTTGGAAAGGAAGAAGGAGACCTGGAAGTGCAGGCTCAGGAGAGGAGTCTGAGACAAGCTGCTCAAGTTGCTCCTTCTCCTTTTTTACCCTTTACAGGGCCATCTCTGTTTCATACAAATTGGGTCCTGCTTAGTATAGGCCTGGATTCTCTCTCATGATGAAGTCTTTGCATATTAAGAAAAGATATGACTCATGCCTCAGGATCTGTGTACATGCTATGCTCTCTCTCTGCATTCTTTTTCCTTCTGCTTTCCTCCTGCTTGTCCCCAGTTACAGCTTACTTTTTGCTTTGGCCTCAGTTTAAACCTCCATATCCTTCCTGACCCCCACCACCCTGTCTAGCTTGGTCTTCCACCATGCACTTTCATGATGCCTTGCACTTCTCCTTCCAGCCCTACTTATTCAAATGTCTTTCTTTCCCTCTGGACTCTGGGTCAGAGGAGGGGAGGAATATGTCTGGGTTGGACAGTGCTGTGTCCAAGGCATGGCAGATAGGAAAAGCTGAATTACATTTCTGTTGCAAAGTGAACAAATGAATACCTTCAGTCATCCATTTAAAGAAATGTCTACATAATCAATAATCATATGCTATATTACTTTTCAAATTAGACAAATTAAAAAATGAATTACAACCCCTAGTGCTGGTGAGAATTTAGGGACATGAGAACTCTCAAACGCTTTAGGAGAATGATTCCACAGAATGAAGCAAAAGCTTTCAAGTGATTATTTTATTTTTTGGCTTGGTGAATACATTCATGGGAATTTACGCTAAAGCAGTAATTTGGGAATGTGTGAACACATTTGGTTCCAAAGATATTCATCACAGTGTTGTTTAAAATTGTGAAAAATTGCTGGCCCCTTAAATGATCAACAACAGAAGATTAGCTGAGAGAGCTACAATTCACATAAATGATGGGATACTATGAGGTAGTAATTTAGAAATGTTTTCATGACATGGGAAGAGGTTTACAATCTACTCTGGAGAGAATAAAGCAAATACAAAGCCTTATGTAACCATAACATTCATGTACAGAAATTACAAGAATCATGTATGTTAAAATGTTAAATAAATTATTACCTGTGGTGTGGTGAGATTTTGATTTTGAGGTAACCTTTCCTCAAAAGCAAAATGAAAGAAATGAATGTATGCACTAAGCCACACAGAAAGGAATTAATTTAAGTTACTATAAAAAAATAGTCATTTGGCTGTACATCTTAGTGGGATATATGTTACGGACAAAAAGAACATCAAATAAATTTTCTTCCCTTTTCAGTAATTATGTTGTTAATTATTATATTGGCATTTCTATTTGGAATCTACTTAAGTAAATTACATGAAGACACAACAATTATGTTAATGTCATCAGTAAATAAGGTACTAAGCTTAACGGAACAAGTGGAAAATAGAAAATAATTTAAATAAAAACAAGCAACCCTAAATTTGAATTGGAAATATCGGTATAGCCTTCTGATGTATGTTTTCTCTCTCTTTTTAAAAGATTTTATTTATTTATTTGAGAGAGACAGAGATAGGGACAGAGATAACAATTTGAGAGAGACAGAGATAGAAACAGAGATAGTGAGATAAAGCAGGAGCAGGGAAGAGAGGAAGAAGCAGGCTCCCTGCTCAGCAGGGAGCTGGATACAGGACTGGAACCCCAGGACCCTGGGATCATGATCTGAGCTGAAGGCAGAAGCTTAACGAACTGAGCCACCCAGGTACCCCTTATGGATCTTCTCTGAAAACACACATTTCCTACCTCTGTCCACTGAACGAGCCCAGAAAACCAGGTGCAGTCTAGCAATGGGTGCTCCTAGCATCCGTACTGTGATCACTAAACAAGATTTTCTACTGAATCAAGCCAGAGCTCCTTAGAGAAATGGCTGATTCCAGAACTGGGGTAAGAAATGTACAAGAAGGTATTGGATCATCTTATCTTACCAAAGGAAATGAGAAAAAAAGGCTCCTGCGTCATGTCAGAGGGCTTGATGGCCTGTTTAAAGAGACTACCCAGCTACAGAGTGCTCAACAATGGATTGAAAGACATCAGCTCTGTTAAAACCATGCACAGAAGATGTAGCAACAGCAGCTGGTTTCTTCTGAAGGACGGAAGGGAACCAGCTCACTACTCTGAAAGCCAGCAAAAGGGAAAGGATCCAGCATTTTCCTGCCTTTGTTTTACACTGTACCTCAGAGTAACCAAATGATTTACTTGAGGAGATATCTCTTTATATGGAAGAACTCCCACTCAATAATGATGACAGGATGATAGAAGCAGAGTGTCCCAATTTTTCACCCTCAAATGCAATCATGGAACCATGCAATCACCTGCAATGACTACTAGCATCACAAAAAGAGAAACCACCAGACATCTTCTACCTCCTGATGGAAATAGATGACACCACTTACGGAATTTTCTTGCCAAAATATCGAACCTGCAGAGATACACATGAAATGGCACCACAGGGATACAATTTGCAAAATTTAGAATATAGGAAACTCTGACATCATCAATAAAGAAATTAAAGAGAGGATAGGAGAACCTATAGACAAAGAAATTTAAGAGGTATTAGCTAACTGCAAGGGATGG
>RCUC01119502.1:0-59040 GCA_003697995.1 Taxidea taxus jeffersonii | reverse complement strand
CTGCACTATAGATATTTGTTAGGAAAAATAAATAAAAGAAAGTAAAACCATTGTTAAAGTACTCTACTGGGTAATAGTGATAAACTACATAATAATTTTTGATCCTCTTTAATGTGTTTGGATTTTCAAGTCTTGATTCAGCCTTGACTGTGGCCAAAAACAAAAGCCCACAAGGAATATTCTCATGTATATATGAATAGCATAAGCTATATTGTTCCATATGATACAGAAACAATTAGAGATAATAAAGTATCATAATTTTAGTGCTCTGGTAAGCCTGAAGTTTGTTTGCCTAACAAAATGACACTTCAATTTGTACACATTATTAATGTACATGAGAGTTTTATTTTTCCTCAAAGCTAAAATTTTTCTTTTTTGAGGAAGAAAACCAAATATTTACTTGTTGGTTAAAATGCAGTCAATTATTATTATAATTTTTATTACATTTCCTGAGACATACTGATCTCTGAAAAGGCTAACATTTTGTTTAGTTAATACTTACAAAAGCTATTCCAGACAGAACCTTGAAAAACACAGACTCATAGAGCCCAGAATTAAATCGGATTTGGTAATGTCTTTGGCTTTTAGTTATTTAACTAACCTAAGGGGAAAAGGGAACAAATCAATTATGTTGTGGATAAGAATGACCAAGACAATTACTCTTTCAAATGTTCTTATTACAGGTTGTTAATACAAAGACACTACAGACAAGTGCTCTGTATTTCAATATTACTCTGTGAGAAATACTTCAAAAAATAAACTTTACTTTTGGGTTTTTGGGGTTTTTTTTTTTGTATTTTAGTAATTTCAGGTATATAGAAAAATTTAGAATATACAAAGTGTTCCCATGGACTGCAACATTCTTCCTTAAGTTTCTTATATTATTTTTTTTGTTAGATTTTATTTATTTATCTAAAAGAGAGAGAGAGAGCTCAAGCAGTGGGGAGAGGGAGAAGCAGACTCCCTGCAGAGGAGGGAGCCCAAAGCAGGGCTCCATCCCAAGACCCTGAGAACATGACATGAGCCAAAGGAAGATGCTTAACTGACTGAGCCCCCCAGGTGCCCTGAGTTTCTGCTATTAGTAATATCTTGCATTAGAGTAGTATATTTGTTAATATTGATGAGTATGGACACATTGTTATTAACTAAAATCCATAGATTAAAATAAAGTTTACTCTTTATGTAGAACATTATATAGTTTTACACTCTCTTCCCTTCAAATTCTGGGCATCTACTTATCTTTTTACTGTCTCCATAGTTTTGCCTTTTCCAGAATGTCAAATAGTTGGAATCACACATAATACACAGCCTTACCACGCCAGCTTCTTTCATTTAACAATATGCATGTAAGGTTTCTCATGTCTTTTTAGGGCTTGAGAGCTCACTTTTTTATTGCTGAATAATATTCCATTGTATGGATGTACCGAAGTTTGCCTCTCCATTAATTTACTGAAGAGCATCTTGGTTGCCTCTACATTTGGGCAGTTATGAATGAGGCTGCTATAAATACTTACACACAGGTTTGTGAGGAGACATAAGTTCTCAGCTCATATGGTTAAATGCCATGGAACTTGCTGGATCATATGGTAAAATTATTTTGTTTTGTCAGAAGCTGCTAACCTGTCTTCCAAAGTGGGTGTACCATTTTGCATTCCCATCAGTCACGCATGATGGTTCCTGTGGTTCCATATCCTTACCAGCATTTGGTGTTGTTAGTGTTTTGGATTTTCACCATTCTAACACGTAAGTAGTGGTATCTTATTGTTGTTTCGATTTGCAATTTCCTAGTGACATATAAAGTTGAGCATCTTTTCATACCTCTATTTGTCATGTGTTTTTCTTCTCTGGTGAGACTTCTGTTCAAATATTTTACCCATCTTTTAATTGGAGAGAATTACATTTTTAAGTTAATATTTAGTGCCTCAGGATAGACATAGGCAAAGACAATGATGCCCAAGTCAGTAAGATTTGACCAGGAGTAGAAGACTGAGTAATGAAAGTCTGTGTCAATAAAAGGAAGTTTTTCAGCAACTGTGTAATATGAATGAGAGCTGTTACCATGTCCATTCAGGTTCTCTTAGGTGAAAGAAGACTTATTCTCAAATATATTCCAATTGTTGGATTGGAGAGCTTAACCCTTTTTCTCCTGTTTCTATCAAATATTTAAGTTTTTAATATTTAAATTACTCATCTTGTTTCAATCAAGAACCCTATGTTAAGAATGCTTTCATTTGCTTTACAAGTATTTATTAAGTGGCTACTATGTGTTAAGCACTGTTCTAGGTTAAGAATATGCAGTGACGAATGTTCCTCAGCTAGAGGAACTTACAGTAAATTTGGAAGCATCAGATTAACAAGTGGGTGCATTAAAAGTAAGACAGCTTTAAAGGAAGAAAATTAAAGCTGGAAAATGAATAAAATAAGATAGGATTAATGAGATAGAGGCTGATTTGAAGGGACATCTGATTGGAGGAGTCTCCGAGGAGGGGAAGTTTGAACCAAACCTACAGGAGGAACCAGATGGGGGAAGATGGTAGTGATAAGTGCAGGTGTGGGCTGGAAGATTCCAAAACTGAAGCAAGAGTGAGTGGGAAAGCCATGAGGTAGGGCTGACCTTGGCATATTTGAGGAATAAAAACAAAGCCAGTGTAGCCAAAGTGTGATAAGTGAACGGAGTGAACTTTAGTTGCACTTTGCCCAACAGTTGATTGTTTTCCAAGAAAACAAACCAACAAGCAAAAGCAATAAAAACATTTCAGTTACAAAATAAAATCTCATACGAGTGCTAAGTTAAAATTTCAGAGGAATTAAGCAATGAAAAGTTCAAAGTATCACTTTCCCATAGGCAATTGGATATTAAAACAATAAATACTAAACCATAAAATACATATATGCAAGTCTAACCCAATTCAGATGTTTCCCTGGATGGCCATTATGGCAGACACTAAAATATTATCCAACATGTATTTCTCACCTTCATTCCTATTAATAACCTTAAGTTCGTTGGAGATTGCAAGGTCCCAGCTTGCTATTTCAGTACCTTTTGCCACAAGGAATAAACCATATGACACAGATAATAACAGAAAGTCATCAGCAAAATTCTAATGGGAGATTGTGGGAAATCTTGATTTCCTGATAAAAGAGCAAGGAACAGAAATGATGGCCTCCACTCCCATACCCCTTCTCCCTTGAAGACTTTCTTGATATATCCATCTGTATAGCAGTTATTAGGAACATGTGTGAATGATTGCAGTCATTAGGCTACAGCCAGGTTTTCAAATAACACCACTGTGCAATTCAACCTATACAAGTTAACAGCATATCTCCCCAAGCCTGGTGATGTGAGAAAGCAATATATAGCTTCCAATTAGTCAAGCTTTCTGTCCCTCACCCATGTTCCTAATTGCTAGAACTATTGGATGATCTCTTTGTTAATCAAATATCAAAGAGTCACTTTATCTTCCTGGGCAGGGGAGTGTATATACTGTGCTTGTGCTCAGCATAGTTACTGGGACCTCAGTGAACATAAACAGATAGAAGCAACAGGCATTGAGCTCTACTGGGTGAATCTCTTAAAGCCAGATGTATTTATCACTTCAGCATCACTAGGAAGCTCATGCTGTTAACATTCACATTTTATACATCAGGAATCTGAAGTTCAGAAATGTAACGAGTCTGTGGCCCCCCACCTCATAAGTGGCAGCCAGGGTCTGAACCCAGGTTCCAGGGTCCTTGGCTCCAATCATTCCATAGGACTGTCTCCTTGAATTAACAAGCCATTTCATTACACAAGGTTGAGAGGCCAGGCTAATGAGGTTTTATGTACAAGTTGTGATTCCTTCAGCGTTGATGGAAAAAGGGATAAATAGGGAGGGAGTCTCTCTAAGACGTGTATGCTTACTGTATATATTAAGGTTTAGTATTTATATGCATGTTTTTATAACTGTTTTTGTAAGGATTAGTTAATAGTTTTGCAAGGGAAAAATGAAATACAATAACAGTCTTGGTCAAGTGCCAAATACTATCTTTGCTGGAATTAAAAATGGCTAAATTATATATATTATATAATACATATAATACATAATACATGCATTTATATAATAAAACATATATATATAATTTTTTTTCTTTTAGAGAGCTGATTTAAAGAAAACACTGACAGATTGTTAAGAGACCAAATTAGAGGTTAGCCTTCTAATAAAGGTCATTGAACAGTGTGCACTTCTGTTTGTTTTAGAAACTGAAATTTAAGAAAACGTTTGTACACAGTCACTGCAGCTGTCCAATGTTTTTCTTGAGTTAGAGGTTCCCTGTTGTCATGGCATAATTAGAGAGCCCCGTGTAAACAAGAACCTCAAAACAATCTGCATTTCAAAGGAACTTGAGTGCCCAGCAATCCATCAGTTCAAGCCCATACGTTGTTCAAAGAAGGAATTTGATGGTAAAAAGTCTTTACACAAACCAGATAATCAAGTTACAATAAAGTTAAGAGAATTGGCTAAATTAAAGTTAAAGGAATTAATCCTGTTTCACATGTTTTTCTGTTGCACGGATATTAAAAGGTTGGCATCTCTTTTACCATTAATACTCACTTATGAAAGTTCTCGAGTGTGGGAATATAATTGATAGTAGTATCATTGTTTCTTTCTATTGCTTTTACGTTGTTGCTACCAATGCCAATGCGTACTTTCACAATTTTGGTGATGGCGATGCAAAATACTGTTTGTATTTTGGGAATATGAAATATCTAAACCCATATACTGATAACTTGGGCAGATTTCACATAATCTCAGCATTCAAAGCAATTCATCAAGTATGTTAGATTGATGACATTGAGGCATCTCAATGTCCTTCTCCATTGAGGCATCTGCTTGATGGTCAAAGAGGCTTCCCTCACCCCTCCATTGAACAGCAGCCAGCTCCCTTCTTCTCATCTCTGCCTTCCTTTATCTTCAGAGAACCTAAAATTGTTGTATCTATATTTGTTTCTGAACTTATTATCTATCGCCCTTCTAGAATACGTGTCTATCCTCTGCTATGTACTTAGGATGCTGAATGGGGTTGGGCTTATGGTAGGTGCTTATTAAACATTGGCTGAAATAACTAATGAATGCATATTGCTGATTTCTTCTCTGAACTAATTATTCAACAGTGAGAGTCATATTGTCTTATTCATCTAACATTCATGTGAAATGTGGACATCATAAGGTCTAATGGGCATTCCTTCAGGAAAATGTCCTGTTCCTTCTCAAGTGTGATAGCATAGCTTACTTTGGACAACACTAAAAATATATTTATTTGTCAGATTAAATTCTTCCTCATAAATTATTTTGATAATACTGACTCTTGGCTGAAAGAAAGAAACATTACGCTTATTATATTTTATTCTAATATAATGTAACTTAGCAAGGACCATATCATTATTATACAAGATTTCATTTTAAAAGTTTAGCATAAGGACTGGAGCAATATTTACTGGCATAATATTTAAACCCAGGTGGAACTTCATACTTTCTTGTCTTAACCATAATCCAACAAATCACTTTAATCAAGCATAACACTAAGGAAAACCAGGAGAAGTGATTAACAAAATAACTTTCTAATGGAAACATTTACTCTTATCCTTAACTCTGAAAATGGATTTATGATGAAAATTACAAGATTGTCTCTCCATAGGATGAGATATAAACCCCCATTGGTACTAAACATTTAACAGAATATAAACTATGAGGATAAAACTATGTACTCATAATTGTACTCATACATTTGTTGAGTTGAATAATATGTTGTATAATATGTACTCATACATTTGTTGTATACTCATAAAACTATGAGTAATAAACTATGAGGATAAAACAGAACTTACTAAAAGAGACATTTTGCACAGTCACACCCGAGCCCCTCCCTGTCTGTACTGAATGCCAGAAGAACAAACCATCAAATTATAACCCAGAGGGAAAGATACTTCTAGTGAAGTCTGATCATCCATCTCATCTACTTTATCATTGGCCCTTGACTTGTTTCAAGTTTCACGATTTAAAACAACTATTCTTTCCAGTTAATAGTTAGGTATTGTAACCATTTCTAAATTTTTTTAATTTTTAAATTTTATTTTTTAAGTTCTTAAAAATATTTTATTTATTCATCAGAGAGAGAGTGAGCACAAGCAGGGGGAGCAGCAGAGGGAGCAGGAGAAGCAGGCTCCCTACAGAGCAGGGAGCCTGATGCAGGACTTGCTCCTAGGACTCTGGGATCATGACCTGAGCCAAAGGTAGACGCTTAACCCACTGAGCCACGCAAGCATCCCCTAATTTTTTTTTTTGCTTAAATGAGTGGTGTTTTCACATTTTGTTTGTTTTTGAAATATATTTACTTGGTTTGTTTTTTATTATTTCAGAACTGACAGTGAAAGTGGAAATCCCTTTGCTCTGATGTGTTTAACCAGAAGATCATGGGTCTCAACTACTTTAAATTAATACTTTAAGAGAAAACTTGATTTGTCCACAAATACATTGAACTCCATGGTTTACTTGTGATTAGTTTTGTACCCATATCTACATCTCTATTTCATATAAATTGAAAGTTGTCTGTATATTATGGCATTTAAAAAATACACACATGAAAATGAACCCTTTCGAGCCTTTTAAAACTCATCTTTTGTTGTCTTTGTGGTTGTTGCTAATTTAGTTTTTATGTTACATAACAGAATAGCAAGATAAGAGAAAGAGTTTGTTTATTACAAGTAAGACCCCAACCCAAATAACACATTACAAATACTCTTCTTATTCACAGAACTAAAATTTTCAATTAGATGTAATGATCACTTAATATTGTAATTCAAGGGGCACCTGGGTGGCTCAGTGGGTTAAGCTTCTGCCTTCAGCTTAGGTCATGATCTCAGGGTTCTGGGATCGAGCCCCACATCAGGCTCTCTGCTCAGCAGGGAGCCTGCTTCCCCCTCTTTCTCTGCCTGTGATCTCTCTCTCTCTGTCAAATAAATAAATAAGTAAATATTAAAAAATATCATAATTCAAAATTGTTTTTTCAGGAATCAAAATGTATCATTAAGTTTGAAACCACTGTAGTGGGTAATATAGTTCAAGTATACTTGTCTACTTTCCCCTAAATATTTGTCCCCTAAATATTGCTCATACTATTAGATTCAAATGTAAAGAAAGCATCCAGCTATGGAATTTCATTTCATTTCATTTCATTTAATGATTTATAGAAATAACAACACCAGCAAGCAACCCTAACATCTTTAATGTGATAAATAGGGCAGATGCTAGTCAAGACATGTTAAGCTTCCTGTGTGTCATGTGTTATGGTCCATGTCTAGTGTTCCAAGCACAAATGCCTACAGAGGCCAGGCAGGGAATGAAAATGATAAGTTTGATGAGGTGCAAACATTACACAACTGTGTGGATTTGTCTTTCTTTTTCTATTTGTTTATATAATTCTAGAGACAGAAAAAAAATCTTCACTGTAGGAAAGCAAGTGTGCAAGTACAATGAAAAATAGCAACTCCTACTTGGTCCTAGTGGCAGGGAAATAACAGTGTAGTAGAGGACATGAATGATCAGATTCTACACACTTTATAGAAGTAGTTCTAGATTTTTGTTTGTATTTTTAAAGAGCACAAGATTGTGAAAGTGGGAGGATGCACAGGGAGAAGGAGAGAATCCCAAGCAGTATCCCCACCCAGCCCAATGCAGGGCTGAATCCCATGACTCTGATATCATGTCCCCATATTCAACCAAGAGTCAGGCATGCAACAGATTGAGCCACCTAGGTGCCCTGTAGCAGTTCTAGCTCTAACAAGGTTAACTGTCAAATCAAAGGCTGTATGTAAGAATAGCATTCAAGTGTGATTCCATGCATATGTGTGAGTGTATGTGTAAATGCACATATACATATAAATGTATGTATATGTGTATATTTGCATGTATGTGTGTATATATGTGTATATATATACTTTTATAGTAGGTGATCATTTAATGTTTATGTGTGTGTATATATATATGTGTGTGTGTGTGTCTGTGTGTCTGTGTGTCTGTGTGTGTATTTGGGAGGCATGACAGTTTGTGAGTGTAGGGACTAGAAATCATTTTGAGCATGAGTTTGATGTAACTATTTGACACCCAAGTAGAGATATCAAATAGGCTTTTTAGGGAAGAGCATTTCAGGGAAATGGTTCTACATATGTTAATTTGACCATACTCAGCAGAAGTATAGCATTTAAAACCATAAATTAGATCATCTATAGCCACATGGACCAATATGGTAGACTTAGCCATGCAGGGCTTTCATACATGAGAACTGTGAGTTGTCTGAGTTGAGATGTTCTGTAGGCATAAAATATGCTGGATTTTGAAAACATATGGTGAAAAAAAATAACCTAAACTATCTCACTAATGATTTTATACTGATTGTATTTTTAATCATGTTTTAATATGTTGTCTTAAATAAAATAAATTATTTAAATTAAAACTGCCTGATCTTTTTACTTTTTATAAAATTTTACAATTATAATGTGGCTCACATTTGTGGCTGGTTTGACATTTTTCCCGGACAGTCCTAGCATAGAGTGTGAAGGTAGAGAGGGAAAAGAAAAGCTGCAATGACAGACCCATGAAACTCCTTCATATAGAGGGATGGTATTAATTTCTGAAACTCAAGGGAATATGGTGTTTCAAGAAGGAGAGAATCAAATGTACAAAATAATGCTGAGAAGCCAAAATTAGATTTAAAACAGAGAAGGGCCACTGGTATTTGTGATTTGGAGGTCATTGTTGACTTTGACAAGAGTTAGTTCAGAAAAGCTGTAGGGATGAAATCTAACTTGGAGTGAGTTCCAGAGAAGTGGGAGGAAAAAGAATGAAGTGTGAACAGCTCTTAAAATGCATCACAGGGGCGCCTGGGTGGCTCAGTGGATTAAGCCTCTGCCTCTGGCTCAGGTCATGATCTCAGGGTCCTAGGATCAAGCCCTGCATCGGGCTCTCTGCTCAGCAGGGAGCCTGCTTCCCATCCTCTCTCGGCCTACTTGCAATCTCTCTCTCTGTCAAACAAGTAAATAAAATCTTTAAAAAAAAATGCATCACAGAACTCCTGCTATAGCATAATTAATAATACTGGGATTAAGATGGTGTTAATTTTGTCTGCATATTGACAAGAAAAACTGATAAATAGAAGAAGCGATAATACCTATAGTGATGCCATTAGAAAAAGAACAAGAATTTGTGTCTTAATGGATTGGTTGATTTCATTTTGATATTTATCTATCTCAATTTGAAGAAATACTGAAGAGAGACAGACTTCTTTTTTAGAGAAGGAGGAAGGTAGGGGGGCAGAGGGAGAGTGAGAGAATCTTTTTTTTTTAAGATTTTATTTTTTTATTTGAGAGAGAGAAAGAGAGAGTGCAAGTGGGGAAGGGCAGGGAGGGAGGGAGGAAGAATCTGAAGCTTCAGACTCTGCACTGAGTGCAGATTCCCCTGCCTCCCCATCCCCCCACTCCCCATGGCTCCCCCCACCCCAGGGCTCAATCCTCCCAGGACCATGAGCCTGTGACCCGAGCCAAAACGGAGAATCCCACCCTTAACAGACTGACAGACTGAGCCACCCACGCACCCGGAGAAAGAGAATCTTAAGCAGGCTCCACGCCCCCAGCAAGGAAACTGAGGTAAGGCTCAGTCTCACAGCCCTGAGATCATGACCTAAGCCGAAATCAAGAGTCAGCCACTTAATGGACAGACGGCGCCCCCCAGGCGCCCTGAAGAGAAACAAACATTTAGCAATTACAGTAAGTTTTTGAATATTTGCATTTAGGGAAAAGAGCAGGAGCTTTGGAGTCCAAACAATCCCTTGTTTGAGTTGCAGCTCTACTAGTTAACTGTCTGTCATTGGGTGTAATGTAGGACAGGAGCTGAACAACTGAAGAGGGAGAGAAAGGCGGGACTCAGAGGTCAGACTGCTTCCATTGTAACTGGAAAAAAGACGGACTAGGCATTGAAGCAAATTTGTTGCTAAATCTTAAAGTAGGAAGATACAATGTTCTGTTATTAGTATATCAGTGGCTGCTTAATATTACATTTTACGCCCAATGTATTTTTTAACTAATTTACTACCTTTTTTTTTTTTTTTTAAGATTTTATTTATTTATTTGTTAGAGAGAGAGAGAGTGAGCACAGGCAGAGTGGTAGGCAGAGGCAGAGGGAGAAGCAGGCCCCCCGCCAAGCAAGGAGCCCGATGTGGGACTCCATCCCAGGACGCTGGGATCATGACCTGAGCCGAAGGCAGCCACTTAACCAACTGAGCCACCCAGGCGTCCCTAATTTACTACCTTTTAAGAAAAATTAAATTACAGTCTTTTTATTTTTTATTATTTATTTATTTTAAAAGATCTTATTTACTTGACAGAGAGACAGCAAGAGAGAGGGAGCCCAAGCAGGAGGAGTGGGAGAGGGAGAAGCAGGCCTCCCACTGAGCAGGGAGCTTGGGACCCTGGGATCCTGACCGGAGCCAAAGGCAGATGCTTAATGACTGAGCCACCCAGGCACCCCAAATTATAGTGTTTTTAATATAATACGGTGTTATATTGGTTTTGGGTGTACAATTTAGTGATTCAACGTTCCTTCTATTACTTTTATTACAGTGCTCATCAAGATAAGTGCACTTTTAATCCCCTTCACCTATTTCACTCAACCCCCACCCACCTCTCTTCTGGTAACTGTCTGTTTGACTCTTGTTAAGAGTTTGGTTTTGGGTTTGCCTCTTTTTTCTCCCTTTTGTTCATTTGTTTTGTTTCTTAAATTCCACAAAAAAGTGAAATCATATGGTATTTGTCTTTCCCTGACTGACATATTTTGCCTAGCCTTATACTCACTAGATCCATTCATGTTTTGCAAATGGCAAGATTTAATTCCTTCTTATGGCTGAGTAATATTCCATTGTGTGTATATACCACCTCTTCTTTATCTATTCATGTGTCGATGGACACTCGAGCTGCTTCCATCCTTTGACTACTGTAAATAACGCTGCAATAAACATAGGAGTGCATATATCCCTTTGAATTAGTGTTTTTATATTCTTTTGGGTAAATACCCAGTACTGTAATTGCTAGATCATAGGATAGTTCTATTTTTAACTTTTTGAGGATCCTCCATACTGTCTTTCACAGTGGCTTTCCACCAGTGTGCTTTCCAACCAGCAGTGTAAAATGGTTCCTTTTTCCCCACATCTTCACCAACACTTGTTTCTCATGTTGCTGATTTTAGCCATTCTGACAGGGGTGAGCTGATGGCTCATTGTGGTTTTTATGTGCATTTCCCTTGATGATGAGTGATGCTGAGCATCTTCTAATGGGTCTTTTGGCCATCTGTATGTCTTCTTTGGGGAAATGTCTTTCATGTCTTCTGCCCATTTTTTAAAATGGGATTATTTGTCTTGGGTGTTGTTGTGTGGAATCAGTTCTTTATATCTTGAGCATACTAACCCTTTTTTTTAGATATGTCATTTGCAAATATCTTCTCCCATTCAGGAGGCTGTCTTTTAGTTTTGTTGGTTGTTTGCTTCAATGTGCAGAGCTTTTTATTTTAATGTAGTCCCAATGGCTTATTTTGCTTTTATAGCCCTTGCCTCAGGAGACCTATCTAGAAGAATGTTACTACAACCAATGTCAGAGAAATTACCGCCTGTGCTCTCCTCTATGGTTTCAGGCCTCATACTTAAGTCCTTAATCCATTTTGAGTTTATTTTTGTGTATAATGTAAGAAGGTGGGCCAGGTCCATTCTTTTGTGTGTTGCTATTACTTTTTACTATTATAAGAATGCTGTGTTGAATAGCCTTTTGGCTAAAGGTTTGTTTACATCTCTAATAATTTTATTAGGATAAACTATAAGAAACTATAGGGAGAGGAAATATATGTATTTCTGTAACTTTTAATAACAGTGTTAAAAAGTTCAAGAAAGGGTGCCTGGGTGGTTCAGTGAGTTAAGCCTCTGCCTTCCACTCAAGTCATAATGCTCGGGTCATAATCTCAGGGTCCTGGGATGGAGCAGGCATCAGGCTCCCTGCTCAGCAGGGATCCTGCTTCCCCCTTTCTCTCTGCCTGCCTCCCTACCTACTTGTGATCTCTTTCTCTCTGTCAAATAAATAAAATCTTAAAAAAAAAAAAAGTTCAAGAAAAAAAATAAACCAGATTTCATTCTCACTAACAATGCATGGAAGTGCTTCCTTCAAGAATTCTGAAAGACAGTAGTTATTAAAAACAAAACAAAACAGTGACTATCATGATTAAAAGATTACTTCTGTAAAAAAAGAGTCAACTGATTTCCCCCAAAATACTTTGGATGTTTTATAAATTGAGAATTTGATGCAACTCCTGAAGCTTTCTCCAAGAAAAATAAAGATGCTTCCAAAAATCTATATTCAATATCAGAAGGTGCTGTGACTTCGGTCTTAACTCACCTTTCCCCATTTTTATATATTGAGATAGTAGGATGAAAATAAGCTGAAAAACATTTTAAAAGTCACTTCTATACCCTCTCCTGGTATTTGAAACATGTGAAATTGAACACAAATACAAAGGAAGACATAAAAATGTGGTTTGTAGTTCATTTGAATATCCTTTACTTCCTTGTGATACCAATGGCAATAAACCTGACAAATGTTTGGCCTCCCTGTTTCAATTTCAGAAAGGAAAGCAAAGATCGGTCCTTGTAAATATATGTAGGTAGTTAGAATTGTAATTATGCGTGATTTCAGTTACCGTAAGCACTGGAATAAGCTGGAAAGTGTTCTGAGAAACAGCTGTCTGTGCCTGTACTGATACAGTGCTTCACGGTTTTCTAAATAATAGGGTTGTAGAGATGATTGTGGATGCCGGTGTGGGGAGTGAGGCAGAGTGGGAGTGAGGAATCCCTAAGCAGTGTTGAACATTCAGGGCCTAGTGATTATACTCTCCTTCAATGGGGCACTTAAGAGGGTATTATAAAATGTAATAGCATAACAATAGGTGAAGTAGAAATTAAAATATTGCACTTTTCAAGGCATATCATGAGAAAATGTGGGCCAAGGAAGGTGATGCATGGCTGAGTTCAGAAGCAGTGAATGGAATTTCAAGAGGAACATTTGCATATTTTGCAGGGCTAGAGGATAGATTCGGTGTTGAGAAGGTAGTAGCCAGCACCTGTCAGGTGGGGTTGGCTGCATCTAGAACACTGTTTTGCTTGGGACATGTTAGGATCATTTTCATGTGTTATCTTAGAAATCTCTGAAGTAAGGATAAAAAGAATACTTTTTGAGCACTTTCTTCTTATTAGGCACCCTTCTGATTTACGTTGGTATATGATGTCTCCTGTGATTTCTTAATTCTTTCGCTAGTTGGAATTGATGCTCATCTAGCAAACATGGAAAATGAAGTTCTGAAAGATTACATAATTTTGCTGCCTGTATATAATTAATGGGAGACACTGATATTTGAACAAAGTAGCACAACTGAATAAAACTTTGCCAAAATCTAAAACTCATCTTCATTTTTCAAGCCCTGAAGGTGTCACATGGGAGCTTACAATGATTTAAGATTCTATTCCATCTTCACACTGAAATGGGTACTAAGTTTCTATCTGGTCTCCACTTGTAAAGAGGTGAACTTCAACTTGAACATAATATCCTAAAATGCGTTCAAACTTTGGAGGACATTGACTTCTAATTGGTGATGTACATCTCAAAACATAGGCCACTTGACTGCCATTAAAATAAGGTCTAGTCTAAGCATTTTTGTTGGCTGTTTTCTTCTTTAGCCATATCTCCCTAAAATCATGGCTCCAGACATTCTCAGTGACTTCTACTCACCTAAATATGCCATGATCTCAACAACCTGTGCCCTTCCCTAGGCCGGAAGCACTCTCCTCTCTCCAACCTCAAACAATTGCTACTCACTTTGATTTCTTAGTAATTCTCTACCCGAAGCCTTCTCTGACATTTGTAAGTTGAAAGCATGTCCCTTTTTTCTGTTCCTGTCACATTTCAGGTTCAGCCTTTTGTACCATTTAATATCCTATGTTTTATTTTTTTTAAAGATTTTATTTATTTATTCGACAGAGAAAGATCACAAGTAGGCAGAGAGGCAGGCAGAGAGAGAGGGGAAGCAGGCTCCCCGCAGAGCAGAGAGCCTGATGCGGGGGGGCTCGATCCCAGGACCCTGAGATCATGCATGACCTGAGCCGAAGGCAGAGGCTTTAACCCACTGAGCCATCCAGGTGCCCCTAATATCCTATGTTTTAATCATCTACTTTCTTCTCTTTCTCACTAGCCTTCAAACACCTTGAAGTTACTCAATGAGTAACTTAATCAGGTTCCTGAACCTTCTCGTAGACCCATTAGTGCACTTCCTTATAGAGTTCAGTTTTAGCAAAAAACCTGTTAATTCAATTTGACCAGAACCTCCCATCTTGGATATCTTCATTATCCTCAATATCTAATGAGGTTGCTCATCCTCCCCCAGCCCCAGAGATGCCTGATTACCCTGGCCTGCCTTCAGCAAGAATCCTGTTAGATTGATTTAGCCAAAGTCCTCCTTAACCCTAATGTTTCCTCTTATTAATTTTCCATCCACTGACCCCACCCTGCTTCTTGGCTATAAATTCTAACTTGCCCATATTATATGTGGATTAAGCCCAGTTCCCTTCTGAGGTCTCCTTCCCCCTAAGGCAATAGTCCTGAGTTACATCTGTTTTAACTTCTTTAATGTCCAGCTCTAGTTTTTCTTTGTCATCATGCAATCAATCCAAGACCTGTTTGGGGACAATAAACACTCACCAGGTGATAAATGGGCTTAAGTCAAAATATGCAATACAGCCTGTTAGGTTTTCCCTTGTCACAAATAGAAGGGAGACTGCAAGGCAAGCGTGGTCCAAAGGATGAACTTTATTGCAAGCACCCTCGGGCGAGTTTCTGCGACTCAGGAGGAGTATTGAGTCGCAGAAGTCGTGCCCGGGAAGAGGCTGAGTGAGCTTTTATTGGGCCAAGGCAGGGCAGGGGCTCATAACCATATTTGGTAAGGTATTTGGCAGTTGGAGGGTAGGGTCATGGCGGCTTCCTGCTTGCCTTAAGTTTCGGTTTACTGGGGTTGACGTGGCTGTTATAGGAGTTCTGGCGGGAGATTCGGCCATCTTGGGTGTCTGCCACTTTGAGTGGCCCCCTTTTCAGCCAGCCCAACATTCTGACCTTTTGTTTTATATAATGGTATCAGGGGTGTTGACTCTATTCTGGCTACTTCCTGCTGACAGCTGGGCATCGTCATAGGGGTAGTCAGAAGTGGGCAGGCGAGAATAGGGCTGTAGGAAGAGTTGGTTGACCGACACTCGAGTCATTTCTGGTAGGCGTTCCCATATACACTGAATAAGACAGGGAGCAACCGAGATTAGCAGGAGGATTAAGCATAGGGGTCCCACCAAAGGGAGAAGCCACGTTACCCAAGTATGGGTGTCAAGGCCTCATAAGGAGGTATCTTGGCGCCTTGCTCGGATCTGGTCTTTGAGCTCCCAGACCTTGGAGGTGATTATACCCAACTGGTTGACGAAATAACAGCATTCCTCGTTCAGGCAGAGGTAGGTTCCTCCTTTTTCCGCGGTCAGGAGGTCCAAGGCGCATCGGTTCTGTAGGGCAATGGCAGCCAGACTGGTGATTGGGGTCTGCAAGGCAGTGAGGGAGTCAGCGATAGGTTCCATGTCATCATTGAGTGCTTGAGAGAGTTTAGAGTAGAAGTTTATTGATGCTACAAGCCCAGCCGCTCCGGTTGCCACCCCCGTGGTTAATCCCACCCCTATCAGGAGGGGAAGAAATGCAGCCCTTTTTTTCTTGGCTCTGGGGAAGCAGTATGGACAGGAGCTGTGAATGGGAGTAGATGCTGGCAGATGGGGACAATAAGATAAATATACAGTTTAGAGAGTCATTAGCAGTTAGGCAGCGATAGATTCCCTCGGGGCACGAGAGGAACACCCCCAAGGGAGTGCAAAAGAAAGGAGGTGATGTTGGCGGTGTGAGGGTTGACGGTGTTGATGGTGGTCGAAAGATTAAGGATTGGTATGGTTCCCCCAATAGGTCCGATATGGATTCTCTTATTGGTGATGGTGGAATTGGGGAGGGGCCATCGGGTTGGAAGGGGTATTCCCACAATGTTAGAGAGCAGAGAAGGGGAAACAGATCTAGCAGTCGCAGTCCTGAGAGACGTTCTGCCACAGGTTGTAGCTGGACTTTAAAAGGGCCACCGTCAATTGTTCAGTGGTGGGGACTTTCTGGAGGCTATCAAGATTTGTTCTCTTGTAGGTGGGATAGGCCTGGGCTTGTAGTTGGTCATGTAACTTTTTGACTATCAGCCGGGTCTGGTTATGGCCAGCCTGGTCTGGAACTCCTCCTCTGTCGGAGAGCCCTATCTGGGCCAGATATGTCCAGCAGACCTTCCCCGTTTTGGGGTACTGGGTGCAAGGGGAACGGCTGGTCTGAGTGAGTTCAGACATCCAGAAGGTCTTTCCTAGGGCATGGGTAGATGTGCAAGTATATGGGGACTTTCCCGTGTAGCATTGCTTAGGCACAGAGGTGTATGCTGAGAAATACCTGTTGCGTCTGCTGCCATGCATGCAGTCACATTCGGCTGCTCTGGTCAGAGCACCCAGGAGAATCAGAGGGAGGAGTCCATACCAGGCAAATTTTGGTAGGGCCCACCATCTGAGAGGTCCAGTCATTACCTGAATGAAGGTGCCCGTTTGAGGTTGTTAATGTGTACCCAGGCCTGAGTCCCAGCAACTTTGCCGCAGTTGGGGTGGTAAGGACGATGGTATGAGGCCCTGTCCATCGCGTCTGCAAGGAGCCTGGGCGCAGATTCCTGAGGAGGACCTGGTCCCCTGGGAGCAGTCCTGGTTTGGGGGGGGGTGCTCTTTGTGGTCATGATCGTTCGGGGCAGGGATGACAGTATCAGCATGGACCCTTGGGAGAGTCTGCAGGAGGGTAAGGTTAGGCAGGTAGGACAAGAGAGGTGGGGGGATGGCTGAGAGATTATGGCTTATAAGGAAAGGTCGGCGGTACAGTAGCTCAAATGGGCTTACCCCTGAGGGTCCTCGGGGGGTTGCCCTAAGCCTGGTGAGGGCCAGGGGCAAGAGTGTGGACCATGAAAGATGGGTTTCTAAGGTCAGTTTTGTGAGCTGAGCCTTAAGTAACCCGTTGGCCTTTTCTACCTGACCCGATGATTGAGGGTGGTGTGGGATGTGGAGTTTCCAAGTGATGTTGAGGCTTTCGGCTACCTGCTGAGTCACACTGGAGATGAAAGTGGGTCCGTTGTCTGATTGGAGAGTTCAGGGCAGTCCAAATCTCGGGATGACGTATTCGATTAGGACAGTGGCTACGACATCTGCTGTTTCCCGAGCTGTGGGGTATGCCTCGATCCAGCTGTGAATGTATCCACCAGGGTTAATAGGTATCAGAAGGTTTTTATGGCGGGGCATATGGGTGAAGCCAGCTGCCAGTCTTCCCCAGGCTGGTGGCCCCGGAGTTGATGGTTAGGTCCCGGTCTGCAGATTCTGCCTTATGCATTTACGGCGGAGCAGGTTTTACAAGCCCTGTGGACTGTTTCAATTACCCTAGATAGAGAGGGGTGGTAACAAAGGGGTTATAGGAATTGCTGTAGGGCCTTTGGGCTGATGTGGAGAGACTGATGGATGTCTGTAATCAGGGTGTGGGCCAGGTTCTCTGGCAGGGTGATTTTGTTCTGGATGTAAATCCACCCTTTGTCCCTGGGTTTTCCCCCTAGGCCCTGGAGGGTTTGTACTTCTTTTTTGGAATAAGAAGGGTGGTGGGTGGGGAGTGTTGAGGAAGAGGATCTGGGCCAATGGGTGTTTAGAGCTGTTTGTCTGGCCACTGAATCTGCCTTGTTGTTACCCAGGGTGACTGGGTCTCTGGAGGTCTGGTGCCCGCCGCAGTGGACTATGGCGACCTCGGTGGGCAAGTTGAGGGCCTCGAGTAGTTTGGCAATGAGGGGCCTGTTAACTATGGGAGTGCCTTTGGTGGTCAGGAATCCCCGTTCCTGCCAGAGGACGGAGTAGGTGTGGGTTATGAGATAAGCATATTTGGAGTCCGTGTATATAGTGACTCCCTGCCCTTTGGATAGGTGGAGTGCCCGGGTGAGGGCTATAAGTTCAGCCTTTTGGGAAGTGGTCCCGGTGGGGAGGGGAGCTGTCTCTACCACTGTCTCTGAGGTGACCACAGCATAGGCGGCACATCTTTGACAGTCCAAGGCCAAGAGGGAGTTGCCATCTATGAAGAGCACGCGATCAGGGTTAGACAATGGCTGGTCTGAAAGTCCCGGGCAAGACAGGGTGAGGTCCTCTAGGAGTTGTGGGCAAGAGTGAGTGGGTTTGGGGGTAGATGAGGGTGCAGGCAATAAAGTAGCAGGGTTTAAGCAAGGGGAGGCAGAAAGGGAAATTTGTGGATTTTCGACGAATAGCAGATGGTACAGTTGCAGGCGGGAAGGAGTTAACTGGGCCAGGGATCAGTGGCTGAGGAGATCCATGAGTCGGTTGGGAGAGTAAACGATGAGGGGTTGTCCCAAAGTAAGTTTGAGGGCCTCCTTAGTCAGGGAGGCAGTGGCAACCAGTGCTCTGAGGCAGGGCTGCCATCCTCGGGTGGTGGTGTCTAGTTGTTTGGACAGATAGGCTACGGCCCTATGTGTGGGACCCATTGGTTGGGCCAGAAGGCCAGTGGCTGAGCCAGAGAGCTCGTCAGTGGAAAGATGGAAGGGTCTAGAGGGGTCGGTAGTGCCAGGACTGGTCCAGCAGTGAGGCAGTCCCATAGTTTAGAGAATATGTGTTGAACTGAGGTGGGGTCAGTGAGGGGGCCCTGGGGATTTCTTTTGCCGCCTGGTATAAAGGCCGGGCCAGGATTGAGAAATTCGGAATCCAATATCTAAAGAAACCTATGAGTCCAGGGAAAGAGAGTATTTCGTCTGCAGTTTGAGGAGGTTGGAGTTCCTGGAGGAGCCGGATGCGGTCCTCGGTAAGGGATTTGGAAGTGGGAGTCCAGAGGATACCTAGGTATGTAACTGAAGGGGTACACAGTTGGGCTTTATATGGGGTGACCCGATACCCCTTGGAGCCTAGGAAATTAAGTAAGGTAGAGATATCCTCCTGGGACAAGGAGAGGGAGGGGCTGCAGAGGAGGAGATCATCTACATATTGTAGCAGGGTGCTGGCCTTAAGGGCACATTGCTGCAGATCTGTAGCCAAGGCCTGGCCAAAAATATGGGGACTGTCTTGGAATCCCTGGGGCAGAACTGTCCAGGTTAGTTGTCTGGAGACATGCGTGTCCGGATCCTCCCATGTGAAGGCAAAAAGGAAGTAGGAGTCAGGGTGCAGGGGGATGGTAAAGAAGGCATCCTTTAAATCCAGTACAGTAAAATGAGAGGTGTCGGACGGGACGTGGGACAGTAGGGTGTAGGGATTGGGGATGACGGGATGAAGCGGGATTACGGCTTCATTAATGAGTCACAGGTCCTGCACCAGTCGGTAGGCCCCCGAGGGTTTGTGGACCGGCAGGATGGGGGTGTTACAGGGGAAGCTGATGGGAATAAGGAGTCCCTGGTGTTTTAATTGATCTATCATGGGCTTGAGACCCTGGCGGTGAGCCAGAGAGATGGGGAATTGTGCTCAGGAGGGGAAGTTGGAGTTGTACTTTAGCAGTATTTTAACGGGGGTATGGTGGGAGGTGATGATAGGTTTTGAGGTATCCCAGACCTGGGAGTCCACTGCGGTAGACTATCTGGGATGGGGGTTAGAGGGGCTGGGGGGAGGGGTAAAATGAGATATTCCGAAGTCGAAGGGGAAGGGGAGAGATGAATGGTAGCTCGCAGTTTTCAGAGGATATCCCTTCCCAATAGTGGGACCGGGCAGGAGGGGATTATGAGAAATGAGTGGGAGAAGGGGAAACCATTCAGGCTGCAGGTGAGGGGAAGGGTCACCCTAGGGGAGGAGGAGGTCCCATTGATCCCCATGACAGTGATTGGTGAGGTTCGTGTAGGTCCCGAGCAGGATGGCAGAACTGAGTAGGTAGCCCCATGTCCAGCAGAAAGGAGATGGACTTACCTGCTACCTGGAGCGTGACCCTGGGCTCAGCCTGGGTGAGAGGGGTGTCTGAGTCCAGGCTCCATCAATCGTCCTCCAACCCGAGCAGCTGGAAGGCCAGACTTACCGTCTCGGGGTTGCCCCTGCGTGGAGGCACCGAGGATCCCCCGAGCTTAGGACAGTCTGATTTCCAATGTCCCATCAGGTGGCACTGAGGACATGGTCTAGTTGGTGCTTTTGGGTTGGGACATTGACAAGCCCAGTGTCCCTCAGCTCCACATTTGAAGCAGGCCCCCGGTGGGGTGCAACTGGCTGCCCCTCTCTGCTGGCCGCTACCAGGGCCTGGGTTTGTAGCTGAACCTTCTGCTAGAGACTGAGTGGCCAGGACCGTGGCCCCCGCCCGAGAGGCTGGATCTAAGCGGGTGAACTGAGTCAAAGCCTTGGTCAGTGGGTTAAGGAATATGGCGGGGTTCTCGCAAGGGGTCTGAATAATCTCTCTGATCTCATCATAGTTAACGGCCTTATTAGAGGCTGCCCTCATTCCAGCAATAAGGCACTGGATCATGCAGTCGGGCGCCAGTGGCCCTCTTGGCAGTTTTTGTAGTCCCAGCCAGATTCCAGGGCTGGGATGCTTGAGCACCCACCGGCATGGTGGCGTCAGTGAGATGGACCTAATGGCATGTTCCCAGGCTGCAGTCTGGATACTTTCCCTCTCCTCAGTAGTGAGGGTGGTAGTCTGGATAACATGTAAGTCATGCCAGATAAGGTCATAGGCTTGGGCAAATATCGGAATTCCTTTATGAAATTACCTGGGTTGGCCGAGAAAGAGCCCAAGCGCTTTTCTATCTGGGAGAGGTCCTGTAAGGAGAAGGGTGCGTGGACTTGGACAACGTCTTCCGCCGGGCAACTTCCCTCAAGGGGCAAACTAGGTCGGGAGAGGGGTTCCTGGACCAGTTATGAGCGGAAACAGGAGGGGAAGAGAGAGAGTCTGCGGGTAGGGGTGGCTCGGTGGTGACCTCAGGCGGTGGGGTTTCAAGAGTCGTTGGAGCCCATGGGGGGTTGGGGAGTACAGGCGGTTGAGGAGTGGGACGGTAAGGGGGGGGTGGTGGAGGTAAGTGGGGTGCTTCTCACAGGGGGCCCGGAGAGGTCTTCAGGAGGTTCAGAGAGGGGAGAGAGAGAGAGAGAGGATCAGGATCCTTGGGAGTGGTAGGTGAAAGGGTTGGAGGGGAGAGCGGGCGAGGAGGACCTGCGCTGTTGAACAGCAGGAGCATAGTGAAGGCCTGGAGCGTAAGGTCCAGAAAGCCTGGACATAGGGGACCTCGGACCATTTGCCTTGGTGTCTACAGAGGTTGTCAAGATCTGTGAGCACCTGATAATCGAAGGTGCCTTTGGGAGGCCATTGCGATTGGTTGTCCAATTTATATTGGAGCCAGTGACAGTACAGTAACATATGAGGTGCCGCCTTCGTAGGTCCTGGTCCAACTCCAGGGTTCGAAGGTTGGCCAGAAGGCAGCCCAGTGGCGTTTTAGGGTCGAATTTGGACTGGGAGGCTCCCATGGCCCCTTCACCCACCAACTCAGGGCACGGAGGAAGGCATCCCCTCGTCCGTGGGCTGGGTTGCGGTTATGAAGGGAAGGTATTTGCTACAGAATGGGGACATCTTCCGATTCCTTGGAACTATGGGGAGCCACCAGGTGACCAGAGGGGGCTTGCCCTGACGCTGCCACAATTAGGACAGGGCGTCCCAGAGAAGGTTCAGGGGCCCGGGAACACTCACCACGGGGAGCTCCGAGGGAGGTAGAGAGAGAGAGAAAGAGAGAGAGAGAGAGGTCCCAGTCCGCTTGAGAGGAGGAGAGCCTCCGTGCTGGGGCAGGGGCTCCATCTCCTCCCGGGTTTCGGCACCAAATGTTAGGTTTTCCCTTGTCGCAAATAGAAGGGAGACTGCAAGGCAAGCGTGGTCCAAAGGATGAACTTTATTGCAAGCACCCTCGGGGGAGGTTTCACGACTCAGGAGGAGTATTGAGTCGCAGAAGTCGTGCCCGGGAAGGGGTTGAGTGAGCTTTTATTGGGCCAAGGCAGGGCAGGGGCTCATAACCATATTTGGTAAGGTATTTGGCAGTTGGAGGGTAGGGTCATGGCGGCTTCCTGCTTGCCTTAAGTTTCGGTTTACTGGGGTTGACGTGGCTGTTATAGGAGTTCTGGCGGGAGATTCGGCCATCTTCCGCGACCGCCACTTTGACTGGCCCCCTTTTCAGCCAGCCCAACACAGCCTAGGAGCATCCTGGAATTTATGGACACTTGAAAATGTGCAATGCCTTTGGAAATGCTCCTAAATAAATTGAGGGGACAGAATTGACTTCTCAGCAACCAACTCAAGCCATCTAACTGCTTCAAGAAGTTTTTGAACCATAAATACTTCTATGAAATATATGGTGGCAGGAGAAAAAAAAAAGAAAGAAGTTGTCAGTCTAAAGGGAAACTGCAGGATATCTATTGGAGGCAGTCTGCCCCATCCAAAGGAAAGGTGGGCATCAGATGGCAAAACATCAGAAGTACTATGAAGAAAAACATAACAGAACAGCAGTGGTTAAAATATCTGCAAGGTACTATATTGTATGTTACAGGGTCTGAATGGAAAATAAATCTTCCCCAAAGGAGCCCTGAGTGAAGGTTTGATTTGCATTATTAAAGGAAAACACTGTCATTCTCTTGCCTCCTTAATCCAGCCTAACTTGACAGGGATCTTTCAGTGGCAACAAATTAACCCAAGTCAATCCAGCTTTAGGGGAAAAAAAAATTCTTGGCTTTCATTATTGAAAAAACCATTCATGGACCTCAAGAATGAAAATTTTCGGGGTGCCTGGGTGGCTCAGTGGGTTAAAGCCTCTGCCTTTGGCTCAGGTCATGATCTCAGGGTCCTGGGATCAAGCCCCACATCAGGCTCTCTGCTAAGCAGGGAACCTGCTTCCTCCTCTCTCTCTCTCTCTGACTGTCTCTCTGCCTACTTGTGATCTCTCTCTGTCAAATAAATAAATAAAATCTTTAAAAAATAAAAATAAAAAAATAATGAAAAATTTCAGGCATACATGGATGTGGGAGGTCAAGAGATACCCTCTGGATTCATGCAAGGTCTCTTTGTCTTTTTCTTTCTTTGTCAGCTTCTGTAAAAGGAAGGCTGCCACTCCATGGAAAGGTTAAACACCTGCTAAGTCTTCCTGAATCACGTTCTCAGAATTTAGCAACTCCAGTAGGAAGAAACTATCCTTTTATTTCTCAGTGATTCCTGTAAAATTTGCAAGACTCAAACCGATGTTTTGTTGTGCAAAAGAGAAAGAAACTATGAAAAAGAAAACCAGAGAAACTAGCTCCTCCTCATTCTCACCAGGCTGTCTCCTGTTTCTGATTATAGTTTATAATGTGTGGGTTCTTCCCCCCCACCCCCCCTCCCCCACCAACAAAGAGTTCTCCAACATCAGCTGGGTATCCTGCAGTTTCACTCAATTCTCACACTGTGTACCTGGAGATAGCAGCAGGTTTCATAGGTTAAAGGTTCAGTTCTACAAGACTGCCCCCACCAGCCGCACATTTCAGAAACCAATTATGTGTCCAGGTTATCACCTATGCTTCTGAACGACCAACTATAGATTGGAGGGTTGAGTGACCCTCTCCTTAGGTTTGATTAATCTGCTAGAGTGTCTCACAGAATGCAGAGAAACATTTTATTTAGCAGATTATAAGTTATTCATTTAAGTATATAATTTAGAAAGAGCCAGAAGAAAGAGATGGATGGGGTTAAGGTATGGGGAATGGGCAAAGAGCTTCCATGACCTCTCCTACAGCACTACCATCCTCTAATCTCTATGTGTTCACCAACCTGGAAGCTTTCCAAACTCCATCTTTCTGGGGGTTTTATGGAGGCTTCATTACATATGCATGATTGATTAAATCATTGGCCATTATTGATCTATTCAACGTCTAACCCGTCTTCTCTCCCCAGAGGTCAGAAGAATGGGACTGACACTTCCCACCTTCCAAACACAGAGTGGGTTCCCAAGGTAACCAGTCCCCATCCTTAGGCAGATCCAAAAGTCACTTCATTGACATTAAACTCAGATGTGGTTGGAAGGGGTTTGTTATGAATATCAAGACACCTTTGTCATTCTTACTACTTAGGAAATTCCAAAGGTCTTATGAACTCTATGCAGGAATGGGATGAAAACCAAATATATCTGTTTTATAATAAATCACAATATAACACTGCCCTGTTTTTTCATTCCTCTGTTGAGATGAGTAATAAGCCTAAGTAGTTCAGTCACATGTATGTTCTTGGTAGTCATTGGATGCAGGGAATTGATACTGTAGAAAAAAATAAAATACCACTGACTTTGTAATATTTAATTATCTTGGTAGCTGTGTTTTCATCACTAAGCAGAGAGCCTAAATTTCATTTCTGATCAATTAATTATAATGAGCCTTCCTTTGTTAGATCATAGAGTATCTTTGAAGTCAGGTCAATATGTCTCTTATTCACAGAAAGAAATTAGTGCATATTTGTGTGTAAAATGTTTATTATAAACCCCTATGTATTTAATAAATATATAGTAAAATGCAATAGATGTGAGAGGATGTTAAATAAGAAATTATGTAATATAGAGGAAAACCAATTAAAAAATCAGAAGAAAAAGTAATTTTTCTTTCAGTATTGCTTGAACATTCTTTTTATTTAGATTTTCACATTATCTTTATTTCTTCAAAGCAGATAACAATGCAGCAAACACCTCAAATCCTGTGTTTTTAAAGGAAAACCTCAACAGACTGCCAAGACAGAATGAACTCAAAGGTTTATTTAAGTAAAGATATTAATGTGCTTTCAGTGAATTTTACTACTATGAATTTTTATAGCTTACTTTGACCTAATTGAAACATAATTAGCCTAAAAATAAGAAATGGCTTCAAGCTTTGATTTTTATTAAGAACAAGTTGTTACCAAATTCTTCCATTTTTTATTCCACATAAAAAATGTCTACTTCTGGGACGCCTGGGTGGCTCAGTTGGTTAAGCAGCTGCCTTCAGCTCAGGTCATGATCCCAGCATCCTGGGATCGAGTCCCACATCGGGCTCCTTGCTCAGCAGTGAGCCTGCTTCTCCCTCTGCCTCTGCCTGCCACTCTGTCTGCCTGTGCTCGCTCTCTTTCTCTCTCTAACAAATAAATAAATAAAATCTTTAAAAAAAAGTGTCTACTTCTGAGAACTATTTCATAAACAGCTGTTTGGGATATATATTATTTTTAGCAGGGTTAATACTTATTATAATTCTAAATCAATGATTTCAAAATGCTAATCCTTGAAATGCACTGAGAAAATTTTGAGGACCTAAATATCTGAGCATTGCATTCTCATAGAACAGTGCTATTGTCCTTGTATAGCCTCAAGATGATCACAGTCTCGACAATATAATATATTTTCATTAAACTTTTAATTATACTTAGTTGTTAATTAAGGACACCTTATACTGAACAGCAGCCATCTGACAAGATTAAGGAGGAATAATTGGTGTCTGTAAATAAATACTTTGTCAATATGAGCATAGCTATTTATGACATATTGAGAAATAATCATAACATAACAAACAAATCTGGTAATAAAAATATGTTGGGTGGAAGTTGACATAAATTTGTACAGTGGGAAGAAATTCAACAGCTTTGTCTATATGTCCAGCTATGAACGGTGCTAAGTATTTCTTGTGATAACTTTGTTGGATCAATCAAATTGCACTGAGGAAACAATGAGTGACCATAAGTGGTTTTGGTCATTGTACTGATAGAATCTCCATGGTTTAAGTTCACCTTGGAACTTATTTTGGCCAACACGATGGATGTGAATTTTTTTTAAATATTTTATTTATTTATTTGACAGACAGAGATCACAGGTAGGCAGAGAGGCAGGCAGAGAGTGGGGGGTGGGAGGGAGAAGCAGGCTCCCTGCGGAGCAGAGAGCCCGATGTGGGACTCGATCCCAGGACCCTGGGATCATGACCTGAGCCAAAGGCAGCAGCTTAACCCACTGAGCCACCTGGGCGCCCCTATGGATGTGATTTTTATCAGATTGCTACTTTTCAATTAAATGTCATTCTGGCTTCAAAAATTAGTTGGTTTGAGTTTTCACCTAAGGTTTAGCAAATGTTAAGGCATAAAAACTTTCTTGATCCCAGTCAAAGAAAGAAAGAGAGTAAACAGATGTTAGAGATGTTTTAAGGTACTTCCATAAAAATGGTGGAACAGGAGTTGCAGCATGGTTAAGTCTGTCAGGTAGTTGTAGATATTTTGCAGGTCTTCAATAATAAGAATTAATAGATCTTTAGTTCATGAATCTCTAATTATATGACCCAGCTACAATCATATGCTGCTGCTTCTTTTTTCATTACCAACTAGTTTTTTCCATTTATAACTTATTATCTTAGATTTATCTTGACCTAGGCTCGAGATTACTTTGTGATATACTTTTTTCAAATTGGCTGATAACTGGCCAATTCTCTTTAAGGGGCTCTTAGTCCCAATTTCCCAAATAAAATGTGGTAAGCCCAAATTATATTTTTGTCAGAATTAGTGCATTATAAATCACTCTTTAAAGTCTAAAACATTACTCTTTACTTTCTGTCCCTTTATAGGGACTAGAAAATGGTGATGATTAGAGGAAGTTTGGTTGACATTAGATGAAAAAGATGGCAGAACTTCTTATCTGGCCCTGAATCAGTCACTGCCAGATGGTTACATAGGGAGAAATAAGCTTTCATATTGTTTAGCCATTTTTTTACAGGTTGGGGAGGTAGCTTGACAATTTACACTATCTAATTCAGAGAACTTATGCTATCCCTAGAAGTGAGATACTGACATAACAACAACCACAAAAACTAAAATGTGTGCCCTTAGCTTTAGTATCAGAGAATAGATGGTAAAGAAACATACAAAAGCTGGTGACATCTAAGTACCAAGCTAAACCCATCAAGTGTTGAGGTAAAACTATTTAGCAAAGCTACCCTCTGAAATAACTTGAGAGGCATTTATGTGGCCATAGCCTTTAGAGACTCATGTTTTGAAGAAATGGTTAGACATATGTAGACTTATAAGGGAGATGGAAGGAAATCAAACTTCTCAAGGTAAAATCACTCTATCTATATCCTTATGACTGAGAAACCTAAAAACCTCATTGGCTGGATTTCTGCTTATGACCATCTTTATTCCATATTATTATTATTATTATTACTTAAATTTTAAAAATTCCATATTATTATTATTACTTAAATTTTAAAAATTAAACACTTAAATTTCATCAAAATTTACTATTGATCACAACAACACATTGAGACATTCAGAGCAAGTAATACTCCTATTTTCACAAATGCAGTTACAATTGGTCAAGGTCTAGGTCCTACTTATGTGGTATTCAAGATGAGACTTGTGACTCTTAGTTCAGTGCTCTTCCAATAACTGTATGTTATAACAAAAGGATTCAATTTTTTTCAATGGTCATCCTATGGTCTACAGCATAGGTCTTTAATTCATCATTCTCTACATTTGGACGTCTGTGTGTGACATGTTTCTCTCCACCAGAAAGCATCCAAGTAGAAAAAACCCATTGAAGAGCTAAATAGACAAATTATCTCAGCAAGTTGATGTCAGTTATCTTCTGTCTTCAGCCACCATATTTCTGCTTTAATGTGCACACATAAACTAAAAAGATAGTTATAGGAATGGAGGCCACCCATAAGCCCAATATCAGGGATTCTACTTCCCAAGACTAATCTAGTCATCATTATTGCCTAAGATTTGACATGCTAGCCACAGAGAGAAGTGTGAAGTCTTCAATGACATCAATTCTTGAGTAAACTAAATGGAAAGCTGATTTCAGTAGGGCTTTTACCTAGAAGGGACAGAATAAAAAACATATTCTGGTTATGGATTTGTTTTTTCCATCCCCTGGATTTTGACCACCACTTTCTGAGGGCTTACTGAATACTTGATGCACTGGAATGGGGCCCACTTTCAGCAAAGAAGGTGTGGTTGTGGGTTTATGACTGGGAGATCCACTAGCCATTCCACTAGCCACATTAGTCTCTATCTGGAGGCTTCCAGCCTGATAGATCACCAGGACAGCTGGTTGAAAGCACAGCTGAAAGGTCCCCTCTAGGGAGATACTCTGAAAGGGTAAGGTACTATTCTTAAGGACACTGACTATATATTTAATTAAAAAAAAATTATCCAGTAGAAGAAATGGACTTGCTTTTAGAAATCAAGTGTGGAAGCTGGAGTGATCTCATTATCATTCCTGATGACGTAAGGGGGACTTTATGCTTTCTGTCTTCACAACTGTGGGTCAGAAATCCTGATCTTTAGAAGGAAACTACTTTTACCCAGGACATATAAAAGTATATAAAAGTATACTGCATGTAAGTATAATTATAAAATTTAGCTGCCTCCTGGGCATATAGGGCTCCTTTCATTTCTAGGACTTTTATACAAGGAGAGGAATCACTCCCTAGGTAGGGGTAATGGACCCTGATAATTATGAGACTGTAAGGCTGCTGTTACATAATGAGACACAGGAAGAAATACACGTTAAACTCGGTTGTTCCATTTGAATGCTTCTTATTACACTTTTGAACAATTGTAACCATAAATTTATAACAACAACAGCCATATTATGAGAAGAGCAGAGAGATCAGGGCTCAGGCTACCTTGGAAGGAGGGTCTAGGTAACTTCACCATGCAAGATACTAACGCCACAGACATGGTAGCCGAGAGTACTGGGAAACTAGAAATGGGGAGATAGGAAGCATCATTTTAGCCCTGACACCAGCTGTCATTTGTTTAAGTTATGATGGTTTTTTATAGTTCTCCTCAGAAAGAAAGGCCCGTTCGCATACTTGAGCAGCAACTCTCCAAATGAATATGCAAAAGTGAATGGCTGCCAGAGGTCAATTTAGTAGACATGGAGATTCACCACTCAGGTCTTTCAAAACCATGTCCGCTGCCCAGCTGCAGTTATGCAGTCAGCAGACAGCCTCCAATCTCCAGGTCTCTAAGTCTGCCTCACTTGCAGACAGCTGCCTTGTTTGGGGGAAGCCACATCCAATGACTGAGGGGGTCTGGATAGACAAGCCCAGCCATTTCAGCCTCTGTGGGACATACTGAAAGGCAATTCTCCACATGCAGAGTCGTATAGATGGTCCTGCATTGCAATTAAAGTTTTTCCTCTATCCAGTCTTGTTTTGTCCTCTTTCTCTCTATACAGGTTGATCTCTAATAAGCTCTCTATTCCTCAGACTGCATCTTTCTGTATGCATCTGGAGAATCCATTGTGAAAGACATGACTAATCATATTTCTCCCATCACCACCCCCCCATCATCAATCACTCCTCCCACAGTTTTCCTTGTGTGTGAAAGTTGTTCAGAAAAGAACAAAATCAGACCTTGGAAGAATCATCCTTGGTGACTCCCTTCCTCTCATACTCCACATACAATATTTTGTTCGCTATCTTTTCAAAATTTCCTACAATTTTGAGTGGAAACTCACAATTACCTCCAAAAGTATCACACCCATCCAAGTCATAAGCATCTCTTGCCTAGATTATTGCAATAGTCCCCTAACTAGTCTCTTTGCACTAACATAACAAAAGTGATCACTTCACAATACAACTCAGATCTCGTCGTTTTTTGGCTGAAAACCCTACAATCATGGTAATCAAAACTGGGACAGTGCCCTCATATAATCTGGCCTTTCATTATTGGCTTAATCTATCACATGATTTTATGTTCTGGATAACTGAAGTTGCATTTGTGTAACAAAAAAATCAAATTGACTACATGATATATAAGTTATATGGAAAGAGGGGATATAGTCATATAAATGAGGTCTAGAAATAGATAGAGATATGTGCTAATTCATTGACTCAGCTTCAGAACTTGACTCTGATAACCTGAAAAGCAAAGATTGTAGTTTTTCATTTCACAGCTATTTTTTTTAATTTTTTAAGATTTTATTTATTTATTTGAGAGAGAGAGAGTGAATGAGAGAGAGGACACAAGCAGGGGGAGTGGCAAGCAGAGGCAGAGGGAGAAGCAAACTCTCTACTGAGTAGGGAGCCCAATGTGAGGCTGATCCCAGGACCCTGGGATCATGACCTGAGCTGAAGGAAGAAGCTTAACTGACTGAGCCACCCAGGTGCTCTCATTTCACAGTTATTACTTCAACAATCTTTATTTCCTAGGTTAAAATCCTTATAGCTACCTTAGAATTAAAAATGGTATCTTAAAGATTTCCCAGAGGAAGTTCATTAGTCCTAGAAGTTAAATGCTGCATGAAAACTCACAATATAATTTAATATGAGATCCAGAATTTAATAAAAATTAATGATTTCCATTAGGCAACGCCTTGTCTTCCTGCATACACCCCTAATTAACAATGGATGCAACAATGAATTATCTGGTCAGGTTGACCTCTATCACCATGGGCCATATACTTAAATTGATTATATTTTCCCCAAGGGCCCTAAGTCGTCATATACTTTACTCTCATTTGTGAACATCACTTTTTACTATCTAGATATGAAGTCAAATTTAAACAATGAAAGTAAATAAAATATTTGTTAGTAATGGGAACTTAAACTAAAGGCCATAAAGAATCTATGGTGAATAGAATCTTCATTATTATGTATCATTTTTTGGCTATGAAACTGATTGACAACTTGAACAAAAGATTATATTGGCTGTATCAATTTAGTCATCTTTCTTTCTTTCTTTTTTTAAAGATTTTATTTATTTATTTGACAGACAGAGATCACAAGCAGGCAGAGAGGCAGGCAAAGAGAGAGGAGGAAGCAGGCTCCCTGCTGAGCAGAGAGCCTGATGTGGGGCTTGATCCCAGGACTCTGGGATCACGACCTGAGCCGAAGGCAGAGGCTTTAACCCATTGAGCCATCCAGGCGCCCCGTCATCTTTCTTTCTTAAGGCATTTTCTACACTCTACCCTAAAGTAAACAAGGTCACTGGATGCTCTGATCTGGAATCAGTCCAGCTCACTCATCACATTTAGCCATTTTATCTACCCTGCTGTATAAAGCAAACAGGGGATTGATAGGGTTTTCATTTGATTAAGTGAAATGGATGTTAAAATGATTGGTGATAATAATAATACAAAGAAGATTAGAGAGGGGAAAGAGCAAAGGGAAAGGAAAAAGAGGAATACTTTAGAGACTGCTTCTTACCATGCGCCATGTTCAATGGTAAGCTTTGCAAATAGAGCACATCTATTCTTCACAATAAACTGATTTTTATTAACTTCATTTTATTTTATTTTTTTTTAAAGATTTATTTATTTATTTATTTGTCAGAGAGAGAGAGCAGGAGCGAGCACAGGCAGACAGAGTGGCAGGCAGAGGCAGAGGAAGAAGCAGGCTCCCTGCTGAGTAAGGAGCCCGATGTGGGACTCGATCCCAGGATGCTGGGATCATGACCTGAGCCGAAGGCAGCCGCTTAACCAACTGAGCCACCCAGGCATCCCATAACTTCATTTTAAATATAAAAAAAACTCCAAGGATCAAGGTTTTTAAAAATTACTTTTGAATGTTAAAAAGACATTAAGTAGCAAAAACCAGAATTCAAGCACACATCAGCTTGTCTCCTAAAACAACTTAACCTTGATCTTGCACAACTTTATTTGTTAGGGCATCACACTTACCCAACAGAACCTATTAAATGATATATATTTAATATAAAATGAAGATAATGTTATAAAATAAGAAAGTTTTTCATCCTGATATCTGACTTTTATATCTAAGCTTAACAAAAGATCAAAGTACTGTAGTCAGAAAAATCTAAATTTTAATTCCACTTAAATTTGAAACAGATTAATGTATTTTATTTTCCTGTATAACCAGAAGAAAAGCATCTCTATTTATAATTTTGCAAATGGTCTTTATAATTCAGCTATGAAAGTAAATCATTAATCTCAATACCTGAACTAATCGATCCTGTGTTCTATTTCTTTATACTTCTGCTCTTCCTGCATTAATTCAATTCATTAAATTGACAACGTTAGTTTGAACTTCATGTTTTTTTTTTTTAAGGTCAGAGGCAAAACAAAGATCCTGTGGATCTTGTTGACTGTTTTAAGGAGAAAACACAAATCTCAACTTATTAATGTCCTATTATTTCAGATTATTATTGATTATGGTTACCCCATAATCACGGACCACACGGACCAAGACTCAGATTAGATTTGCTCTATTAAATTAAAGTTAGATTAAATGAATGAATGATTGTGTTATCATTAGTTTTATCATAATCAACAGATTTTTTTAAAAGGAAGTTCTTCTTTTACATTTCTAGAAATTAGGATGAATGAATTAAGGTTAATTATCAGATGGTAGGTTAAGGCCAGTATGCATTGTGGTTTGTAGAAATAAGCCTACTCTTGACATGGTTAATGAGAAAGGAAAATTATATGCTGGCTAATTGAACAAAATAATAAAAAAATTAGTAAAAGGAAGGAATTCATAAATAAAAAAATTAAAAATTTAAAAAATAAACACATTAAAAATGTACTTATTTAATAATGCTAATCCTAATATGGAGTATATATAATTAAATCATTTAAAAAGTTTCAACCCTGGACATGTAATTTGTTACTATTTTTACTAGGTATTCATTGATAATGACCTTTCTCCATTCTTTACCAGTCAAATTAAATTCAATAAAACTGTAGGCTAAGGCATTCCATGCTTTGATATGCCTACAAAGGGTGAAAGAGTGAGCCTATGTATGATTCACGAGGCATCTGGCTCAAGCAATTTGTCCGTAAGTTGCCAGGCAGATTCTTTGTCTACCATCTGCTCTCCTACTGCCTAGTCTTTTTGGCAAGTGGCTTTTATTTTTTCAGTAATGATAGGCTAGGTGTTTCTGATCATGACTTAACTGATCTCTCTCAACTTGATCCCTTGCCTAATTAAGAAAATAAAATCTTTTACTTGTATTTCCTACTTGCTTTCTCTGTAGTTAACCATAAGCTTACAGTAATTACAATAAATTTCAGGTCACTGCTGCTTAAACAGTCTTTAACGGATCCTTCACAGGCTGTCACAACTCTATACCATTTATGTTATATGGGTGTCCTTATTTGAGGATATTTGACTTCCTGGTGTTCTTAATTCCTCATCACTCATCCATTAAAGTCTTCAAATGGTTAGTGCTATTGATTAGGCAATTATTGTTCAAGATAGATAAATCTATTTTAAGGTAGAAATGTATTATGTGTCCTACAACATTCTTACACACACACACATTTAAATAGAGTATACTGAGATTTCTGAGTTGAATTCTGAAGTAGTGTCATACACACACACACACACACACACACACACACACACACCCATAATATCAAGGAAGACTGGCAAGTATATATAAGCCAAATATGTCATATGAGAGAAGCTACGTATAGGCTATATTCTAAATTGAGAGCATGATGTCAACATCTTTATGATATTCTGTCTACCCTTCTTATTGTCTTTTATAAGTGCACTTTGAACAGATATATAAGTTCTTTATTTTTTTTTAACCTGAAAAATTCCCATTTTTCTCTTTAGTAGTAGAGAAATCTCATCTTTGACTCCATTTTTTTAAAGATACCAAACAGGCAGTGGCTAACATATAACATAATTCCTATGCTTTGTCTTTTTAATTTATCTTTCAAAATACTGGCCATCAAAAAGGATTAACTTAGCCCCTACTCTGATTTGGCTTAAACTCAGATTTTTATTCCAGAATGATCTTTTTAAGAAACAATGTAGTTTGCTTTAGATTATCTATATCTCAGCTTTTCATTTATCTATGTTTATCTTAACCAAAAACTGACAAGTTAGGGGCACCTGGATGGCTCAGTTGGTTAAACATCTGCCTTTGGCTTGGGTCATGACCTCGGGGTCCTGGGTTGGAGCCCTGCATTGGGTCGCTGCTCAGGGGGTAGTCTGACTCTGCCCCTCTTCCCACCCTCCCACCCCAGTTTGTACTCTCTCTCTCTTAAATAAATAAAATCTTTTAAAAAATGAAAAAATGAAAAGCTTACCAGTTATTTTTTATTATTAGAGAGGATAAAAAGACCTATGAGCTATTATTTTAGTGCCCCCAAGTTAGAATCATATTATTTAAGGGGCCATTTACTAATTGGAAACATGGAACTAAATTTCAAAGACCTTTTTTCCCTGTGATCCAAATTCCAAATAGTAAAAATAGCAAGATTGAAGTGAGCAGGTTCTTTAATGTTACAAATGTCACTTTCCAAGTTAGTCTCTTTTTTCAACACAAACGGATAAGACATTTTTTTTTTTTTAACTGCTGATTCCTTGAGTGCTTTGAAATGGAACCTGCCTATTCTGATATATACATTTTCTTTTGCTTTATCCTATCAGTTCTCTGGTGCATAGGAAAGTTTATTTAGCCATCAGAATCTATCGTTCTGCTCCCTTTGCTTTTCAGGGACACGCAGCTTCATGTGAGGCTAGTAGTATTTATACTAAAGACAGCCACTCTTGTCATACATTGGGTGCCTCCTTTTATGGAAGTGCTGCTAATAATTTTGGGTGTATTATTTCTAATCTTCACAACAATCACACATGATAAATATCATGGTCTCTGTTTTATAGAAAAGCACAAAGAGGCTCCAGAGATTTGCATAACTAGCCTACAGTTCCACAGTTAATAATATAGACTGGATGTGAACCCAGTCTGTCAGTCTCCAGGACACATTAAATTTCCAGTCAGTGGCAGCCTCATTTTCTTAGGTGATGTCATTTCCATTCTTCACCTTTACCACCCCTTGTCTAATTTCTCATCTTTTTAAGCTACATATATCCTATTTCTACCTATTTGGACCCATGTATCTACATATCATCTACTGGCAATCTTAAATTTATTCAATAAAAATTGCTCAGTAAAATATCTTCCTTGGATGGGATAGAAAGCTGTCTTCAGAATCAAGTCCTGTAATCTGCATTATAATTCCATGTACCCAGATATCATGTTTCCTGGACTATTGGTCCACTTTCTAGATTCCTGTCTTTAATCTAAATGGTAGATAACTCTGGATCCTTGGCTACTCACTTAGACGAAACGAAGAGCATTAACTTTGAGCCTCATGAATTCCTGCTTCAACATTTTTTTTCTTGATGAAAAAGAGACTGGAATAATGACAAAAGTTTTGACTTTTATGTGAGACACCTGAATTTGGAGGTCCATCTATGTTGTAACAAATAGTGAGATTTCACTCTTTTTTTTAATGGCTGGATAATATTCCATTGTGTATATGTATCATTCATCTATCAATGGACACATAGGTTATTTCCATATCTTGACTATTATAAATAATATTGCAATAATCATGGAAATCCATATATCTTTTCAAATTAGCATTTTCATTTTCTTTGGATAAATACCCAGAAATAGAATTGCTGAATCATATGATAGATTTATTTTTAATTTTTGAGAAACCTCCATACTGATTCCCATAGTGGTCACACCAACAGCCACTAACAGTGAATGGGGTTCCCCTTTCTCCACATCTTTGCCAACACTTGTTATTTCTTGTCTTTTGATAATAGCTATTCTAACAAGTTAAGTAGAATTTATTCCAATGATGCAAGAATAATTCAATATTTGCAAATAAATCAATGTGTTACAACACATTAACAAGAGAAAGGATAAAAACCATTATGACTACCTCAAATGGTTACAGAAAAAGCATTTGACAAAGCACAACATCTATTCAGAATAAAAAAAAAAAATTCTCAACAAGGAAGTAGCAGAAAGAGAAATTAAGAAAACAACCCCTCCTCTGAAGCAGGGATCTGCTGCCTAGGTCCAGCTAGTGGCCCTAGTCTCACCCCATAGCACTGTCCCCAGCTTTGCTAGGGAGAACGAGGTTAGCTCCTCCAGGACAGAAGGGGTCCTGGGGCTGGAGTTGTGGCAGGGGGCACATGACTGTGGCAGCTGGTTGGGAAGCCCCCAAGTGGTGCAGGATGGCTCCGGGGTCAGTGGCTGGAGGGGCATCCACGAAAGGGGCCATGTCTAATGGGGTTCACAAACTGCAGAGCCCAGCCAACAGAGTTGTGAAGCCAGTGGTGTCCAGTACACCTCTGGTGGACTTCTTGATGCAGCTGGAGGATTACACGCTTATGATCCCAGATGCAGGGACTGGTTACAACCTGAACCACACTGGTTTCGTGGTCTCCAACCCACGCTTAATTTGGTTCATCTCTCTAGCTGCCCAGAAATTCATCTCAGATATTGCCAACAATCCCATATAAACACTGCAAAATGATGGGCGCAGCTTCTGGCAGCTCACCAAGAAAAAGCAAAGAGCCCAAGTACACTCTAAGCATGGAAGACTTGACCCCTGCCCTCAGAGAGTATGGCATCAATGTGAAGAAGCTGCATTCCTTCACCTGAGCCTCCCAACCTAAATGTACTTGTCTGTCCCCTTGTCCCTATGCAAGCCTGTTTTCACATAAAAACTTTACTGTGACAGGCAAAAAAACAAAAACAAAAACAAAAACAAAAACACAATCCCATTTACATTGGTACCAAAAAGAATAAAATACCTAGGAATAAACTTAACCAAAGAGGTGAAATAACTGTACTCTAAAAATTATAAAACATTGATGAAAGAAACTCAAGAGTTTTGCCATGGATCAAAAGTATAGAGATCAAAGTGCATGTTGAGGTATAGAAATGTACAACGCCATCTTATTTATAAAATGGAATAATAAAGATATCATTGATATGAAGCCTGTGTCAATTTAGAAGGAGTGACTTGATCTTCTAGCAAAGTCTGGAACTTTGAAGCTTGAATGACTTCTTGAGATAATTTAACATGGCTAATTTTCTACATTTGTGTTATTAAAGATTTGGACAGTGTGAGGTTATTTTTCAAATTAACCAGGAAATAAGCCAAGAATTTAGTTCTTCAAACCTTAGCCCAGTTTACTCTCTAGAATATTCCCATTTATTCATAAAAGCCTACAACACATTATTTCTAGACCATGGATATGGTGACCTTGCACACATCTCAATAATAAAAACAAAGTTTTCATAAACAGGGTGATGTTATTTCTGACTATTTTTCAATATCTTCTGCTACACAAAACTGGTCTCCAACCCTCAAACTAATCTTTAAATTTCTGTCCCTCAGTTATTTGTGTTTTTGTTGTTGTTGTTGTTGTTTGTTTTGTTGGTTGGTTGGTTTGTCTTCTGGTCTTCTCCTCAGGGGGGAAACTAGTATGGGATCAGTGATATAATATATACCTATATACTATAAGAATTACCAATTATTTACTGACTCTAACTGAGATCTATAGCATAAAAAGAAAAAAGTAATATAAATAAAAATAATTATAATAAGTTGCAACTGATTAGTGACCCTTGAACAACACAAGGCCTAGGAACACCAACATCCCCACACAGCCAAAACTCCACATATAAGTTTTGACTCCCCCAAAACTTAACTATTAATAGCCTACTATTTTTAAAAATTTTTTTAAGATTTTATTTATTTATTAGTTAGAGAGAGAGAGCACAGGCAGACAGAGAGGCAGGCAGAGGCAGAGGGAGAAGCAGGCTCCCCGCCGAGAGAGGAACCCGATGTGGGACTCGATCCCAGGATGCTGGGATCATGACCTGAGCTGAAGGCAGCTGCTTAACCAACTGAGCCACCCAGGCGTCCCAATAGCCTACTATTGACCAGAAGACTTCCTGAAACAGAAGCTTACCATATATCTTGTACATTATATGTATTTTTATTTTATACTTGCAATAAAACAAGCTAGAGAAAAGAAAATGTTATTAAGAAAATTTTAAGGAAAATATATTTATAATACAGTACTGTATTTATCAAAGAAATCCATGTATGCTCTTTCCACAGTTGAACAACTGTGGTCATTGCTGCTGTGAACGTTGGGATACAGATGGCCCTTCTTTTCACTACATCTGTATCTTTGGGGTAAATACCCAGTAGTTAATTGCAGAGTCATAGGGAAGCTCTTTTTTTTTTTTAAAAGATTTTATTTATTCATTTGATAGACAGAGATCACAAGTAGGCAGAGAGGCAGGCAGAGAGAGAGAGGAAGGGAAGCAGACTCCTCCCTGAGCAGAGAGTCCGATGTGGGGCTCGCTCCCATGACCCTGAGCCAAAGGCACCAGCCCCAACTCACTGAGCCACCCAGGCGCCCCTCTATTTTTAATTTCTTAAGGAATCTTCACACTGTTTTCCAAAGTGGCTGCACCAACTTGCATTCCTACCAACAGTGTAAGAGGGTTCCCTTTTCTCCACACCCTCTCCAAAACATGTTGTTTACTGTCTTGTTAATTTTGGCCATTCTAACTGGTGTAAGATAGTATCTCAATGTGGTTTCAATTTGAATCTCCCTGATGGCTAATGATGATGAACATTTTTTTCATGTGTCTCTTAGTCACTTGTATGTCTTCTTTGGAGAAGTGTCTGTTCATGTCTTCTGCCCATTTTTTGACATAATCACATCTAATTCTTTTAACAACTTTGTGAGTTAGAATTTATTGCTTGCATTTTACCATTCAGGTAAGTAAATCTTAAAGAATGTTTACTTAGTGTCAATGATGAGACACCAGAGCTCTGACTAAAGTCTGAGCACTTTCTAGGACTCGCCACCACTGCTTTTTAGCATCTTAGCATGTGTGTACCCCTCATCTCCTCATATTCACGTTCTCTATGCAATTTAGACTTGCATGCATGGATTTAGTTGGCAAGACACAGAATAGCAGAGGGAACTAAACTATATTGTGATGATATAAATGCAGCACCATACCTCTTATATAAGCAACTTCAATATTAGACACCACATAATTTATATCTTGTTAATTCCAACATGACTTGGTCTCTCTAGATAGTAACTATAACCATATTGCATTAACTATGAATGGTTAATAATCCAAACTCATTACTATACCATGCTCATGGTTCTCCAGAGAACGATTTCTTTCTACAAACCCTGACCTTGTTCTCAGCCACTGAAACAGATTATTTTTTTAACTTTCTCCAATGTGGTATTACTTTGTCTTTTGACAGGATTTAATTTTGGAAAGAGCTGGACTTCATTTGGCACTCAATCTTCTGATAAAAGCTGATCATCAAGTACAATTGTACGTTCTTAATTTCATTTTGTTACTAAAATAAATAAACAAGTGATAAATAAATAAAGACTTTTAGGACTCATCCTATAAAATCTACAAAAAAATAAATGAAATAATTTAAGAGCTCTATTGACCAAATTCTCTTTAAACATTTGCTGACAAGTCATTAATAAAGGTAAAGCTTGAGGGGCACCCAGGTGGCTTAGTCGGTCAAGGTTCCAACTCCTGATTTCAGCCCAGGTCACGATCTCAGGGTCAGGAGATGGAGCCTAGGATCAGGCTTTGTGCTCAGCAGGGAGCCTATTTTAGATTCTGTCTCTACCTCTTCCTCTGTCCTCCCCCATCTACCCCAGTCTCACTCTCTATCTCTCTAAAATAAATAAATAAATCATTTTTTCAAAGTAAAAATTGAGAACATGCTATTAAACTACACTTTTTCCTCCATTTACTAATTTTGAGATATTTAATGCCATTATTATTTGTGAAGACAAGATCTTTCCTCTGGCCTGATATTAAATGAAACACAACATAAAAAGAGCATCCAAAAACAGAGTCAATTTCCCAAATATGACAGTCCACAGAAAGAGTATTTCTGTTTAAAAAAAATATTTTTCTTTGTACTGCACTGACAACTGCTGAAACACAAAGATGCTTCAAGAAATTTTCTGAGGAATTGTAATTTTTAGCTAGCTTTATCTTTGATGCCAGAGTTTCTTTAATTACTTGTAAAGGATTTACAAAGTCTTTTCAACGAGAAGATGGTGTCAGTATTCCCCTAAATTCCCATTTAGGGAATTCACTGGAGACAACAGGTCCTTCTACTCCATATCATCAATCATCATTAATCATCACCATCTTCATCATCAATCATCATTATCATCATCATCATCATAACCACCTTTACATCTTCATGACTAACACTTGCTGGACATGTTGCTACATTCTATGTAGTGTTCTGAGTACTCTACACACACTAATTCATTTAATTGTCATGACATTCCATGAGGTACAAAGTATATTATATCCATATCACCTGAAGGAGACCTGAGGGTCAAAGAAAGAAACTAACATGCAAAGGTTTCCATAGATTGTAATTAGTTTCATTCAGAATTCAAGATATGCCATCTGACTCAAGAGTTACCTCTAAGTAACTAGACTGTCTTGTCTCCCTGAGGTGGCTCTAGAATCAGACAGAAGAAGGTTAAAATATTAAGCTCATCGTTCATTAGTTTGGAGACATTAGTTTGGAGTCAAGTAACAGATATGCTAAGTCTCATTTTCTTCATCCAGATAGTAAACAAATAATAATACCTATTTAACCAAGATGTGAATTTTTAAAAAAGATTTTATTTATTTAATTGACAGACAGAGATCACAAGTAGGCAGAGAGACAGACAGAGAAGAAGGGAAGCAGGGTCCCTGCTGAGCAGAGAGCCAGATGCAGGGCTCAATCCCAGGACCTAGGGATCATGACCTGAGCTGAAGTCAGAGGCTTTAACCCAGTGAGCCACCCAGGCGCCCCAAAGATGTGAATTTTAAATAAAAGAATTGCGAATATACTTCTGGAAGTGAGGATTAACTTTAAGATACAAAAATAATGCTTTAGTAATTAGTGTTGTATGTATGCATGTGTGTGTGTGTGTGTGTGAATGTGACAAGAAGCGTTAATCAAATTTAATGTTTCCTCAGAGAATAATTTAGCACTCTGAAAATCTTGGTGATTAATCAGGAGTCAAGAAGGCTTTTAATTTAAGTGTTTAATTAATTTAGCTAATGGGATAAACAATACAAGAGGACATAAGAAGTGAGGCAGCTCAGGGGTCCAGATTTTTGGTGCCCTTAATTCTACTCCAGAACATGACAACCCTTTTTTTTTTTTCCTTTTTGGTCTTACTTCCCATTCCTTATTCTCCCATATTCTTTTTATTCTACTTTTATTGTAAAGAAGATTTATCAGGGGTGCCTGATGGCTCAGTGGGTTAAAGCCTCTGCCTTCGGCTCAGGTCATGATCCCAGGGTCCTGGGATCGAGCCCTATGTTGGATTCTCTGCTCAGCGGGAAGCCTGCTTCCACGCCCCGCCCCCCTTACTGTGATCTCTGTCTGTCTGTTTTTCTTGAAATACCTCTCACTGCCCCCTTTCTAAAGGTTTATTCTGTCAAATATTTTTTTCATTAAAATGATTTTGTGGGGCACCTGAGTGGCTCAGTGGGTTAAAGCCGCTGCCTTCGGCTCGGGTCATGATCCCAGGGTCCTGGGATCAAGCCCCGCATCGGGCTTTCTGCTCTTTCTGCTCTTTCAGCCTGCTTCCTTCTCTCTCTCTGCCTCTCTGCCTACTTGTGATCTCTGTCTGTCAAGTAATAAATAAAATCTTTAAAAAAAAAATGATTTTGTGATTATAGTTTCACTTGCAAATATATCACCTAAAACCAATTATGTATTCTGTATGCATTTCCTCCTACAATCAATAAGATCGGTAGTAAAAGGGCTAATTGGATCTACTGGGGTTCTTCTTTGTTTGAGGCTAGTTCCTAAACTTAATTTTTTTTGGTCTAACTCTAAAATATAAATTTGCCAGAAGGGCATTTCTTTATAATTGTACTTCTCCTGAATAATCATGTAGCATAAGAAAATATCAGCCTGCCAAATCAATGTAAAGCTTCTCAAATCAAAGAGACAGTGGTGAAAAAATTTCTAGAAATAGGTTTTCTTAATCATGGTAGATAAGTAGATCAGTTACATCAGTGCTTTAGAATAGAATTGTCTTCCTCCAAAGAACTAATGTTCTATCCTCTCAAACCTCCTCAATACCCTACTAAAGTTACCTTTTATTCAAAGCTTCCTGTTGTGGTGTGTTTATTAATAATAGTTATGAATTATGTGTTTCTTACTGTGATCCAGAAACTATGTGTTATGGATTGAATTGTGGCTCTCCAAAATTCATAAGTTGAAGCTCTAACCCAGTATAACTGTATTTGGAGATGGGGTCTTTGGAAAGTAGTTATGGTTCAATGAGTTCATAAGGGTGGGGCCTTAATCCAATAAGACTTGTGTCCTTAAAAGAAGAGGAAGAGACAGCAGCAATGCTACATATAGAGGAAGGCCATATGAGAAGGAGATGGTTCTCTATGGTGAGAAGATGGTCCTCTACAATCTAGAAAAAGAGGTCTTACCTGAAAGCAACCCACTAGCATTTTGGATGTCCAGTCCAAAGAACTGTGAGAAGATAAATTTCTGTGTTTTAAGCTGTCTAGTTTGTGGTATTTTGTTATGGCTACCTCAGCTGACTAATATGTTCTGATACTGGAGAAGGTGTGATTATTACCAGCTCTTTGTACATGAGGCTTAGAGATGCTAAATAAAGGTCCCAAGATCACACAACTATGTGAAGGACATATCTGGACAACTTTTGCCACTGCATGAGGAAGGACTAGAAAAGCATGTCCTTGGATGTTTACTAATAGGAATTGACCAAGATGGCCTTAATAGTTCTCTCAGCTTGACTGAACTTTAGACAGCCTTCTTCCTGAAAATAGGCTTTGACCTCTCCATTTCTTAGAGCATCTGCTTTAGAAAGTTTGCAATTGTATATAATGGACATGTTATTTGAAATATATGTAAATCTTCTCCAACACTCTTACCAATTTTATAATCAGGGGAAGTCTTTCTCAACAACTTGGGAACCATCTTTTTTGAAATGTAAGCATTGAAAGAAATAGTGTCCCCAACTCCCAGTCTTTGTGGACGGTGGGAACCTAACTTCAAAAGGAGCAATTACACTTGGCCTAATCAAAACAAAACAAAAACAACTGCCAACATGGGTGGGACACCACATGCTTTCCACATGCTGTTGGCCAACTAACATCATGCAGTACTTTTTCCACCGGCTTATCCCAGCACTTCAGAGGGCTCCCAGCTTTTGTTTCAGCAAAAGTTGAGTTCACTATTTCTCCCCTATTACATTTGTATCAAGGCTTCCTTGCCTGCTAAACTTGTCCAGGGCAAATTTGCATTGATAGACTTTAAAAGGGCCCAGAAACCAAATATCTGGAATAGAATAGAATGTCAGCAAAATTTAACTTTTTAAAAATATATGATGAGGGGAGTGACAAAGTGGAGGAATCTAGGACGCAGGCACCTGGAAATGTGTGTTCAGAGGCTGTCAGGAGTAATCATGCAGATATTTGGGTCACTGCAAAGTAGAGCAGGAAGCACCCAGTTTTTAAAATCTGTGTTTCAGTGTGAATTCCCCAGAGGTATGCCTTAAGGCAAGGATCCAAGTGCAAGTAGCTTGTTCAGGATGTGAAAGAAACACCAGTAGTGGAGAATTAAGGCTGAGAGAAAAGGCAGCAAGTAGAGATCATTTCTTCAAGCCAGCTACCCTAGCCAGTGAATGGAGGTTAATCTCTCATGAGAAATTCTGGAAATCAGTGTAAAATGCACCATACAAATTGTGAGGGACCTGGAATATTTGTGCACCAGCTCTTGTAGACACTGAGAGTCAAGGGTGTTAATTATCAGTATTTCTCTCCTTGTTCTTTTCCTCACCAAGCCTTCTCCCAGACTAATAAATGTATCACCTCAAGGACAAAATATTAAGGAGAAGAATTTTTCTAAGTCAGAAGTTTTCCAGGAGTTACTGTGTTTTCATAAAAATGTTATGGCTTAACTGATAAGAAGAGTTTCTTAGAATTACTTTATTTCCATTAGGAGGAAAATTAATGTCTGTTTTAGTACCTTGGCCACGTTAGGCAGTCTACTTACTTAAATCCTCTTGTATGGAAGAAAGATAAATCCTTAATAGTACTTAGGTTGTCATTAACACACTTTCATATACATAAGACATTAGGCATAATTTAGAAGATGGAGATGAAACATAATGCTATCTGTCATATGAAAATGCTAAGTTAAAGATCTTAAAGCTAACAAGTTATTTTGCCATAAAGGATTATATCTTATATATACATATTATCCCCATACGTGCTATCTATGCATACACAACATATTTTTTTTTCTTGGACAAGCAGCTTAGGTTATTTTTCTGTAAAATGGGGATAGGGAAATCTTACCCTGCCAGAGTGTTGTTATGGAAAAGAGCTCACACAACTTGATTGAACATGAGTTATAACTTCATCATCTCCTTTCTCTCTCAACCTCAACCCAAACCTACTTCCCCAGATTCCAAGCACATCTTTTCCTCCTTCTCTATACATTACTGGCCACTTTTAATGGAAATCCCGTCTTCCTTGGTTCTCAACATATTTAATAGCAGTTTTTTGTTTATTTTGTTTTTATATTTATAGAAATAGATTAAATAAGAGAAGCCCAGCCAACTTTAAGTAAGGGAGAAATAAATAATACCCCAACATATGTGGACTCTCTAGCTTACTGGCATATTTTGTCTCAAAGCATTAAACTCATTGCAAATTATTTTTCGCTCAACAAAAAAAAAAAAACAGTAATATAACTTCTTTCCTTTTAAAAAACTTTTTCTGTGGAAGGAGATGAGCTACAGAGTTTCATTCCATGTAAAATAGTTGGCTTTGCTCAAAAGAAACCCAGTTAAAAAGGTATTGCAGATATAAAAGGAAAAATAAGAACTGAACCCAATGTTTCAAAAATCTTCAATGGATGATACTGACTTTTTCTTTTGGAAAAAAAGATAATAATAGTGATTACATTGTCATCTTCTCCTGAATCTGCAATAGCAAAGTAGAGTTCAGAACTTTTCTCTTTCATACTAGGAGTGTCAGCATTTGACTTGCATATGTCTGCAGACATGCAGCTGATTACAAGGTAGTTAAGTCCCGAGTAATTGACAGCCTTTCTTTTTCTTTAACTAAAGTAACCAATAGCCATTTACCTTTTAGAATTCAGAATTTGAGAATTATAACTAAAAGCTGTCAGAAATCAAAGGAGAAAAACAATTAGCCCCGAGGGGGGAAAGTTATCAATTTTACTTAAAAATTGATCAAAATCAATATTGAATACTGAGAAATAGAGCCAATTTTGTATGGCTCAACCTAATACATGAAATAGACACAATTTTTCATGGATCCATGTCATGACAGCAGCCATTCTTCTATGGTGAAGTTTCTTAAAACCCATCAGTACAATTTACAAAATTCTAGGTCATTCTGTTAAGTATAAAATGTATAACTTTTCATCCATTTGATAAATATTTATTGAGTGACTACATGTGCCAGACCATTAAGGAAACAGACAATATCCCTGCCCTTGTAGTGTTTAGTTCAGTATATAAGAAAATAAATAAGAAAAATAAATAAGACATGCATAACATATTGTAAATAGCAATAGGGGCTAAGGGGAAAAATGAAGTAGAGAAGGAAGATACTATATTAGGAGTAATGGTTTCAGTTTTAAAGGTAGTTTGGAAAGGCCTGAAGGAAAAGTGAAGATCTAAAGGATCCAAGGGATGATGTCATGTAAATGTCTCTAAGATATGATTCCAGGAAGATTGGACCATAAGTGCAAAGGCCCTGAGGCAGAAGTTTGCCCCATGTATGAAGAAGCCAAGGTGGACAGAAAGGAATGGTCTATAGAGAACAGAGGAGGAGAAAATTCATATGGTGAGACCAGATCAAATTGTATCTTATGAATTGTAATGACTTTGATTTGTATGTTTTTAAGATGTTATTTATTCATTTTATTTTATTTAGTTTTTAAAAGATTTTATTTATTTATTTGACAGAGATCACAAGTAGGCAGAGAAGCAGGCAGAGAGAAAGGAAGGGAAGCAGACTCCCTGCTGAGCAGAGAGCCCGATGTGGGGCTCCATCCCAGGACCCTGGGATCATGACCTGAGCCGAAGGCAGAGGATTTAACCCACTGAGCCACCCAAGTGCCCCATTATTTATTCATTTTAGAGAGAGAAAGAGATTGAGTGTGAGTGGTTAGGGACAGAAGAAAGAGAAAGAATTTGAAGCAGACTGCAGTGAGTGCAGAGCCCAATGCAGGTCTCAATGTGGGGCTCCGTGCAGAGCTCGTTCCCATAACCAAGAGATCACAACCCAAGCCAAAACCAAGAGTTGGACACTTAACCAACTGATCCACACAGTTTACCCCTTGATTTGTATTTTATGTAAGAAGTTAAGGCACTGGTGGTTTTAAGTGAAAGAATAACATATTGTCCATTTTGACAGTATGACTCTGACTCCTATGGTAGGAATAGATTTTGGAGGCAAAATTGAATTGGGATGACAAGTTGGAAGGCTATTCCAATTTTTTCAGGCAAGAATGTTGTTACTTTGACCTGGTGAGTTAATGGAGGTGGTAACAGTAAATGGAATATCTATTTGATTATAAATGTAGCTGTAGGATTTCATCAAAGTACCAATTTGGGGACTGAGAAAAGGTGAGAAATTAAAGATTCCAAGAGTTGGCCTGAGAAATAGGAAGAATAATGGTTCAATTAACTATTTGTACAAAATTTAGGAGGAGCAAAACTGGAATAGAAAGATTGCAAGTAAGTTAATTGTGAATATACTGATCTGGAGAAATTTATTAGTCAGCCAAGAATTCCATATGTGGGTCTGGAATTCAGGGAAAGTTATTCCATTTGACATATATATTCATCAGCAAAAACTAGAAGAGATGACCTAGATATAAAATTATAAAATATAAAAGTAATGAGGACAAATAAAATCTTGGGTAATATAAACTAAAAAAAAAAAACCATTTTTTACATAGTAAACATTTCTGCCAAATTTATTGTGCATATTTCTTTGATACTGAACATCACCTTTAGATTCTTATTTATAGAAAAGCACAGGTCAGAAGAAGAGCTTACAAAGAATAAGAATAAACTGTCTACCTTGGAAAAAAATGCCTCTTCAATTCCCCTTTGCACGTCTAAGCTCATTGTTCACAAGTAAACTAAGACTCTAAGAACTCGATCTACATCAAGTATCAATAAACTTCAATTTACAGCCTGTCATGCAGCCATTTGGTGGTTGATCTTACATGCACCCAGCTGCCTTCAGAGCTGAGCTTCTGTTTGGAGAAATCCAATGAGTCACTAGACCTTTTTATACCTTTGAAGAACAGGGATAAATTGTTCCTTGGCCCACTTCATGGAGACAATGTGATTACCTATGGGGTTATGTCTGAAAAGCAATTTGGATGTCTCACAAAAAAAAAAAAAAAAAAAAGAAAGAAAGAAAGAAAAAGGGTGTTAGATGTTTTCAAAGCAAGTCTCTAAACCTTCTGGCCCAGAACCTAAATAGTGGATCCATGATATTGGATTATTTTTGTATATTTACACAAACTGGGAAACATGGAAAATAATTTGTTACATGGAAAAAGGAGATATATATCCTACTGTGGCCCAAACACAGCTGTATGCATCTCTCAAAGGGTCTCTAATGAGTAGAGAATGATTTCTTAACCAATCACTAGGCTCAAAAATCTCTTAAAGAAGCACATGAAATCCTCATAAGCATAAGGGCACTAACTCCGGGAAAGCACTCTCTCCCTTGCGTCCAGCTACACCCAGCTGCTCAGGTTATAAATCTAGGATTCATTCTAGTCTTCTTCAGGGGCCCTTTCAATACACCCCCAAGCCCTCCACTCTTCTTTTTCACTATCTTTCTATCCATTCCCTTCTCTTCATCACTGTATCTGTTTTACTCAAGGCAGCCATTATTCTCTTGCCATGGTTTTCACGTCTCTCTGATCTCCTTGCCTTCAGGCCTATGTTCCCCATTGCTTACGCCATCTGCACAGCCTACATGGTCCCGTTTGGTCTTTCCTCTAATCCTTTCATCCACTTTTCAGTCTCTCACTTACAGCCTTTGCTTCAGAGGTGCTGAATTACTTTGACTTCTCCCAAAGCATAATCTGTTTCACAATCTGGGTATTGCAATGTGCTCTCCTTCTTTTTACAATGAGAGTGGGTGTAGGGAGTTGTTGGGAGCCCTGGCCTCGAAAGCAAGATGCTTGTACTCAAATTTCAACTCTATCCTGTTCTATCTTTATGAGCTGAGCTTCAGATCCTCATTAGTAAAAAAGAGAATATTACCTACCTTAAGAGCAGTTTTTAAGACTAAAGGAGATAATTAATTCACTTAGCATATATTAAGCATATATTATGTGAAACCTTTCCGGCCACCCTCGTCACACTGCTTCTATTGTAAAACTGATCACTCCCTTTTTTATTCTACTTCTCTATAGTATGTAGACAATAATTCAACCTCATAGGTGCTTGAAATGATTGTTCACACATCTGTCTTGTGTGCTGAATTATGAGAACTTCTTGAATGTAGTTGTTGGTCTTACTTATTCCAGTATTTCTATTTCTGTGACAAATTCTGGCAAAGAATAAATACTTAACAAATATGTATTGAAGGAAAAACTTTAAAAGTATTGTCAGGCTATCTCTGTCCCAAGATACCCAAGAGATATAGAATGAACCTCTCCTCTTTACTCCTGGGTAATATAGGACACCCAAGACTTTCAGGGTAGAAATGAGGATTTTTTTTTCCTTATTATAAGTGTTAATGTTCTTTTTCCTCACATTTTAATAACTTGTCTGTGGAAGATGGCCCTTTTTGTCTAACTTTTACTTTTGGAGCAATTTTTCTCCTATTTACCACTGACTTCTTTGTTGACCCACAAACCTAAAATGATTTGTTCAACTAAAGGTTCCAAAGGGAGATTGTGATAGCTACAGCTTAGCACTCGCTGGAGGAACAATTTATATAAAACAGGTTAGGAGCTTTAAAAAAAAGGTTTTATTTATTTGAGAGAGAGAGAGAGAACACAAGCAGGGGGAACTTTTATTTATCTGAGAGAGAGAGAGAGAACACAAGCAGGGGGAACTGCAGAGGGAAAGGGAGAAGCAGGCTCCCTGCTGGTCAGAGAGCCCAGCATGGGGCTCGGTCCCAGGAACCTGAGATTATGACCTGAGCCACCTGGGTGCCCCATGTTAGGAGCTTTTATTTTGCAAAATCTTTTTAGTAGCTGAACTATTTAAGAGCAAAGAGCAATACTGATTATGAGTATGCTGGCTTTCCTGAACCTAATGGTATCATAACTTGAGAGTAAAAAACTAAAGTGTTTTTATTTTAAGATGGAAGTGTGTATTTAATTGGAAATATGTTCCATTCTCCATAATTAGATCCCAAAACAAGTTTCTCTAAAGATAAGATGACATTAGTGGACCTCTATCATGATTATGATAATTTCATTACCAAATACTAAAATATTGCTAAAAATTACTAAAATTACAAAATTTACAAAATTTAAGTAAGTGAACTCTTAAAAGCCCATTGATGTTTAATTCTTTTTTTTTTTTTTTAAAGATTTTATTTATTTGACAGAGAGAGATCACAAGTAGGCAGAGAGGCAGGCGGCGGAGGGGGGGAGGGGAAGCAGGCTCCCTGCTGAGCAGAGAGCCCGATGCAGGACTTGATCCCAGGACCCTGAGATCATGACCTGAGCCGAAGGCAGCGGCTTAACCCACTGAGCCACCCAGGCGCCCCTGATGTTTAATTCTTAAGGTCAATATTTCTAGCATTATGTTTTGAAAGCATTTGTCTGTTGACTTTGCTGTGTGCTAAAAGAAATAAAAATAATGCATCTTAGGCTGTGATCAAAAGATTTAATCATGAGTTTAGCTTCAGGCATTTTGCAGAATATTGAACTGGGTTTCTTACTACCTGAACATTTGTCCTTGGCAAATTAGTTAAAAATATCGTCAATAATAAATTGTGTTTGCTGCAATAATAAAACCTCTCAACCCTATGGAGCCATATAAACACAAGGTGAAGGTATACATAGGTCTTCTCTGAGGCCTTCCAGGGGATTCTTGCCTCTTTTAGGAAATCTGTGAGCTCCTTAACAAAGCACTGTCTCTCCTAAAGCAAGAGCCTTCTGTCCTGCAGCCTCCTAGTCTCCCGCCTCTCAGTTGCTTTCTGAAGAGTCAGCACATCTCCTAGTGTATCAGGTTTAAAGAACTTGACTCTCTGTATCATCAAAATAGCTTGGGGGAAGTGCCTTCTATAAAGTTGGGAAGTAATTTTTTTACTTTCCAATTCAATTAAGCACCAATAAGAGATACAAGATCTAGATCAGAAGTATTTAAAAGTTTAGTGTCGGAATGCAGTATGGGGCATAGACAGCAGCAGTCAAAAGGATATCTGTTTCCTACGACCAGTAAGTCGAACCTATGACAGAAATACCAATTAATTTTTAATTGTGCTGTGCATAAGCCAATATTTTCAAATACTTGTATACTATTGTAATTATCTTGCAATCACAGATTTTGCCTGTTTCAAATGGTATCTATATATGAGATCTTTGATATACGTGAGCCATCAACTAAAAATGGCTGGTTACAGTATCTTCTAGACTTCTACAGAACAAATCTGAAATAATTTGTCAAGAAAAATTGAACATGTATACAATGCCTACATTTGCAACAAGATTTTAGAGGTAAATATTATTTCTGGTACATCCTTTTAAAGAGAGGGTATACAAAATTATGTCATTCATTTCAGACTATAGCCCATCTTCATTGGGCATTATTTGGGCTGTTTTCAATTTTTAGTCTTTTGTATAATATTGTGATAAACTTTGCCTACAAATATTTTCATACATTTTATGTGGAATGACTTCATAGAAAATTAAATTCAAATATTAAAAAGAATCCAAATTTTCAGTTTGCAGATAAAATTATTACATATTTTTAATAAAAGGGAAAAATTGAAAACTGTAAAAACTATTAGAACTAACAAAATAGTTTAGTAACTGGCCTGCAAAACAGAGAAATGTATATGTGTGTGTATAAATCAAGAGCTTTTCTATAGACTATCAGTAACCAATGAATAAATGGAATTAGAAAAATAATCCTATATACAATACCAACAAACTATCAAATGAAAGCATATTTGGGGACTTTTATATCTTAAGAATGTTAGGTTTCATTTCAAAGAAATACACTTAAATATTATTTATTAAGGGATTAACAAAGTCTCAAAAGAAACAAAGGAATATACTTTCATACTTCAGATGGCAGTTGAAATACATGGTCTCTAATATCACTTTGAATGTTACTATTCTAGAACTCCATTTTCCATACCTCTTTGTATGTAAACATGAGGAAGCATGATTTAGAGAATTGTTGAAGGGATGCATTAACAAAACAGAGAGCAAAATATAAGCTTGAAATTGCCATAAGATGTGCCTTTCTGCTGGAGGGACTAATAAACATGAATCACGGAATAAATTAGAATATCTTCTATAAATTTGTTTAGGTCAACAAAGAAATATAATTTTTAAGTTAAATAACACTGGATACTTCAAATATGCTTACTTATTATTTATCCTCAGAAAAATAGTTTCCCAGATTCATGTAATTAGTAAATGGAAGAAAAAAATTCAATTCTAAATCTTCACTTTTCACTGAGAATTTATGTTTCTGCTCACAGTAAAACTATCCTCTATCATTTCCTAGAAGTTTTTACTGCAGTTGCAGTAAAGAATATATACTAGCACCATTATTGATTAATGTACATTCACATGGTAATGAGGATGATGAGGAATGACATCCACAAGACATCAAAACAGGAAACTGGATCCTCCCCTCCCTGCTCCCAACAAAAACATCAATTCAACAATTCATACACAAATCGCTTTGTGAAACATCCAGAAATCAGTTGAGGAGCTCCTGCTCCCCAGGCCTGCACAAAACCAGATACATCTAAGCTGACTACAAAATTTGAGATACCTTCCTACTAGAATCTCATACCCCAGCAGAGCACGATATGGCTTCACTTCTGGTATTTACCCAAAAGAACCAAAATTGGGTTCTTAATAATATTAGCACTCTTGCAATCACTGCAGCTCTATTCCCAGTAGCTAAGAGGTGGAAACAACCTTAATGTCCTTCTGTGGATGAATGGACAAAGGAAATGTGGCATATATATACAATGGAATATGTTTTAGTCTTAAAAAAGAAAAAAAAGTTCAATATGTGACAACATTTCAATATGTGAACCTTGAAGGCAACATGCTAACTGAAATGTCACTCACTGAAAAATAAATACTGCATTATTCCACTTGCATGTGGAATACCAAAAATAGTCGAACTCATCAAGTCAGAGAGTTGAATGGTGGTTGCCAGGGTTTGGGGGAGGGGGCAATGGGGACATGCTAATTAGCAGGCATAAAGTTTCAGTTACTTAAGATGAGCATGTTCTAGAGATCTTCCCCACTGCACCGTGCCTATAGTGAACAATACTGTATTATACACTTACAATTGTTTTAAGATGTAGATCTCATGTTAAGTGTTCTTATCACAATAAAATAAAGTTAAATTTTTAAAAATAGCATGATAGGGTGCCAGGGTGGCTCAGTGGTTTAAAGCCTCTGCCTTTGGCTCAGGTCATGGATCCCAGGGTCCTGGGATAGAGCCCCGCATTAGGCTCTCTGCTTAGCGGGGAGCCTGCTTCCTTCTCTCTCTCTGCCTGCCTTTCTGCCTGCTTGTGATCTCTGTCTGTCAAATAAATAAATAAAATCTTTTAAAAAATAAAAATAGCATGACAAAGTTTGAAATGCACTATAGCAATCTCCTATGCCACCCTCCTCAACCTCAATCTCCAACATCTAGAAATGGCCATTTTCTATTTTCTTACCTTCTACTTCCATATTTCTTAGTAATATGTATGATGCCATTACTGATTTTTGAATTTTAGACATTATACATTGACTTCCAAGAATGCTGGATGAGAACTTAGCTCTCTTGCATACCCCTACTCATACCATTTCAAACCCTGTAAGCTTTCTTCCTCTATTTTTCAGTATAACAATTTAACATTTTTTGATCAAATCATTATTTCATGTTTCCATTATTGCAGTCATGTAAATGTTTGTCACAGCTGGGCCACATAAAGAACTCTGGTTATATTTCTTTTCTTATCTTTTTGTTGTTTTTGTTGTTCAACTTTTATATTACATGGAGTTATTTATTGTCTTTCTTTTGCATTTCTAAAACTTTTGTTTTTTGTATCTACAAATGATACATCTCAAAGTACCTGATACATAGTAACTTTTTATAATAAAACAAACCTTTGGATCTTTGCCATTTTTAAATCATCTTATTCATTGCTCACAATGAACACATTCATTATGTAGAGAAGAACTCTTTTATAAGTTAAAAAAAAAAAAACCTAACAGCTTAGATGGATTAAAGTAACTTGTCTGGGGTCTGTAACCAGCAAGTGACAGAAGTAGTTCTGACACTGGAGTTCCTGAGGTCAAAGCCTTTGTCACGTTCATTATAACACAGCTGATTCTCAGCCTGGTATTTCTCCATCTTCTGGCAGATTTTCTCATTAGCTACAAGTGTCAGCATTGGTCTCTGACGTTTCTCATCATTTACACTTAATACGTGGGGGAATTCACATTATTCCCCAAATAATTCTCAGTGTGATTCTATTGGCAGCATAAGAGGCTCAGCGAATAGCCCTACTTTGATGCTTGAGCACACCTTACACCTTGGAAATTGCAATGGACAACTTGATTGGAATGAGGTGCTGGTCTATAATGAGTCTCGCTATGTGAAATGCCTTCCGTGGGAATAGAAAAATTATTCATGAAGAACAAGAGCTCAGTGACTTTACACTGTCCTATCAAGTACTCTGAGGGCTGATTATAATCAGACTAGAATGGATCAAGGTAATTAAAGCTGCTACCAATAAGTATCAAGTCATTTTCTCCTTTAGAGTTGGAATATATTTGCTTAGCAGGGAAGGCAAAATTTTGCCTCTGTCACTGGGAAAAACAGGTATGCTGGGCTTAGCTTGTTCAACTCCGAGTTGTCTTGCTGTCACCAAAGCACAAATGTGTTTTCTACATGAGCTTCTCCACTCTGTTTATTTAGACCTTGTCCCTCCTTTAGGAACCAGGGCTTATTCCCAATTCACATTATAGACTGCACAAAACACAGCAATAAAGACCAGGAGGTCTAAAAGATTAAACTGTATGACAATGCTGACCACAAACTCAGCAGTTTTATATATTTCAAAGAAATATTTTTTCTCTGAAAGCAAATTTATTGTTTTTCCTTCTCTCTCTCTCTTTTTTAATTAACATGTATTGTATTATTTGCCTCAGGGGTACAGATCTGTGAATCATCAAGCTTACACATTTCACAGCACTCACTATAGCACATACCCTCCCCAATGGCCATAACACAGCCACCCTATCCCTACCCCCCAGCCCCTAGCAACCCTCAGTTTGTTTCCTGAGATTAAGAGTCTCTTATGATTTGTTTCCCTCTCAATCCCATCTTGTTTCATTTTTCCCTCCCTATCCCCCACAACCCCTTGCCCTGCCTCTCAAATTCCTCATATCAGAGAGATCATATGATAATTGTCTTTCTCTGATTGGCTTATTTTACTTAGCATAATACCCTCTAGTTCCATCTACATCATTGCAAATGGCAAGATTTGGATTGGACAAACAAATATTGTGAAAATGTCCATGTTACCTAAAGCAATCTACACCTTTAATGTAGTCCCTATCAAAATACCATCAATTTTTTTCAAAGAAATGAGACAAATAATCCTAAAATATATATGGAACCAGAAAAGACCCTGAATAGCCAGACAAATGTTGAAAAAGAAAACCAAAGTTGGTGGCATCACCATTCTAGACCTCAAGCTCTATTACAAAGTTGTAATCATTAAGACAGTATGGTACTGGCACAAAAACAGACACATAGATCAATGGAACAGAATAGAGAGCCCAGAAATGGACAGAAATGGGCAGAGGACATGAATAGACATTTCTGCAAAGAAGACATCCAAATGGCCAACAGACACATGAAAAGGTGCTCCACATCAATCGACATAAGGGAAATACAAATCAAAACCACAGTGAGATATCACCTCACACCAGTCAGAATGGCTAAAATTAACAAGTCAGGAAACTACAGATGTTTGCAAAGATGTGGAGAAAGGGGTACCCTTCTACACTGTTGGTGGGAATGCAAACTGGTGCATATTCTCTTGAAAACAGTATGAAGGTTCCTCAAAAAGTTGAACATAGAGCTACCCTACAACCCAGCAATCTCACAACTGGGTATTTACCCCAAAGATACAAATGTAGTGATCTGAAGCAGCATGAGCACCTGAATGTTTATAGCAGCAATGTCCACAATAGCCAAATTATGGAAGGAACCTAGATGTCCATCAACAGATGAATGAATAAAGAAGATGTGCTGTGTGCATATACAATGGAATACTATGCAGCCATCAAGAGAAATAAAATCAAATTTATTATCCTTTCTAAATTTGGGGCAGTCAAGAGATCTGAGAATGCTTTGAATATGTATTAAATAACCCTATTCCAATCTCTAAATCCTTAGTCTCTAATTATAACACATCCATAGAATTATCCACACATGTGTCTATGTATACAGGCAAATATGTGTATTTCTCTCTCTGTGTTCACATGTGAATAAACAGTCTTTGAAATATTATAAGTTAATGAGAAGGGGAAGAAAATCATTATATGTGTATCAGGCCCTAACAACACACATTCTTACATTTCAACCTCATCGCCTTGAGAATTAGACATTGCATCTGTTACAGAGAAAAAAAAAAATAGGTTCCAAAAGCCAAATAACTTGAACAAATGCATGCAAATAATAAATAGTTTAGCCAGGTCTCAGCTCCTAGTCCCTCTGTCTCCAAAAATCCCTCTGTTGTATTATAGCCCACCACTACTTATTTAATATCCTTAAACTTATTTTTGCATATAAAGTTAATATATGTTAATTCAGTACAGGTATCTATCAGTTACCTATCCACATCCCCAGAGGGTAAAATGTTGATGTAACATTCACATAACATTTATGTGTCAGGACGAAACAATGCCTGGCATCCTCCATGCCTGGCAACAACATAAAATCTGTGAGAAATACAAGTTAGTGTTGTGTTTATTGTATGAGAACGTGAGCCCTGAAGTTAAAGCAAAATATGATTGTCATCTTGTGGTGGGATCCCCAAGGATTGTTTCAGAAGACATCATTCCCAACATAATGTCTCTGCCAGTGATTTTCCAGTGCCTGTGTGGATTGCTGGGGAGATGTTTACTCTGCAGTGGGATGAGCCCTTCACAACCCACATACAGGATCTTTCTGTCTGGCATCTGCTCAAAGAAAACTTACAGATGATTGACTTCATTTTTAATCTTGTCCACCTTTCAAATTGTTGCTCTTCTTTTTTAAATCCAAGTAGGGGGAAATGAAGAAGCTAGAACTTAAGGCCTGCTAGGAACCACAGAGATTAATCACTTAGCCCATTATGCGTGATGATATCCTACACTCCAGAGACTGTTCATACAAATTCCAGTAACTGCTTTCTGAGGATGCTGTTAGTAATTAGTGTAATTATAGCAGCATATGAGGGAATTTGGAATTTTAGAGGGCTTTTGCTGCTCCTAGGACCCTAACGCTAAATACCCTGCTACTCAGATTGAATTGGTTTGGTTCTTAACATAGTTGCAATGGCAATTATGAAACTAATAGCAACTACTGTGTACTGTGTCTGTACTACTCAGTTTTTTGTGCATTATACCATTTATCCTCACCATTAGCCAAGGTGGCTTAATTCCTAGGAGGTCAACACCATCTTTTCCACTTTCAGTTTCAATTAAAATATCCTTCCTATTTTAATTCCTTTAACTTTTAACTTAACAACTGGCCCACAAATTGATAGGTGGCCACTAGACTTAGCTAATTAAATAGTATAGTATTTGAATTAGGACTTAGATCATTATTCATTAATCAAAGGACCTCCTGCAGAGCACACTCATATTTTACAATTAATCCATTTGAGACCAGAATGTTGAATAAACATTTTAAATCAACCATGAATTACATGCAATGCCCTGGTATAGTTGTGGCTAAAATTCAGGTATGAAACTAAACAGAGACTGGCAGTCCAGACAAGATGGCATCATTCCATATTTCTCTCATCTTTCCCTACTTCTCTCCCCCAAAGTGTAACTTTCAACTCCAAGTCAGAGAAATATAGCAAGAAATAGACAAAAGATAATCCTGAGAGTTAAACAAAAAGAGTAATTCAAATTGGTTGAAGACTTCAGGAATAGAGAGGCAGCATAGCAATCTATGGTGTCCTACAACACCCCATCCTAAGGAAGGCAATCCAGATCCAATGTCTCCTGATCCTAAAACTAGCATTAGGAGACCACCTAGAATAGGTTCAGTCCTGTTGGGGTTGAACAAAATTTTCCTGTGATAACACCAAGCTGAACCAGCAAGGCAAATGGAAAAACAGAAAATCTTAGCAAAGAAATAAAAATCATTTAAAAAAAAATCTCATGGAATTTACAGAACTGAAAAATACAATAACAGAAACCAAAATCTCTCCTGTTGGGTTCAATAGTAGAATGGAGATCACAGAAGAGATAACCAGTGAACTTGAAGGCAGATCAATAAAATTTACCCAATCTGGGGCATCTGGGTGGCTCAGCCCATTAAGCATCTGCCTTTGGCTCAGGTCATGATCTCTGGGTCCTGGGATCAAGCCTTGCATTTCGCTTCCTGCTCAGCAGGGAGTTTTCTCTCTCTCTCTGCCCTTCTGCCCTGTCCCACCACTCATTCTCTCTCTCATTCAAATAAATAAATACAATCAAAAAGTTGTATATTTCAAGTCTCAGAAGAACTGAAGAATGTTAAGCAGAAAGAGTAATAGGATAAAAGGTGAAAATTTTCAAATCTGGGTGAAAAGCATAAATTCAGGGAGCCTGGCTGTCTCAGTCCATGGAGCATGAGATTCTGGACCCTAGGGTTGTGAGTTCAAGACCCATATTGAGTGTACAGATTACTTAAAAATAGAATCTTGGGGGAAAAAAGGCATAAACTCAAAATGAATCTCAAATAACATAAACCCAAATAAATCCATCAAGATACTTTATAATTAAGGTTCTGACAATTAAAGAAAGAAAAACTTGAAAGCATGTGTTATTCTGTTTTCTATATTCTGCTCCATTCTTAATTATTATAGCTACAAATCTTGAAATTCTAGAGTGATCCCTCCATTTTATTCTTTTTAAAAATTTGTTTTAACTATTCTAGAGTTTTTGTATTTCTATAGGAAATATACCAATGAAATATGATTTTGACAAAGGGTAAAAGCAATTCAATGAAAGGATTTTTTTTTCAATGAAGCCACCAGAGTAGCTGGATATCCTGGGATGGGGGTAGAGGACCTTGACTCTCTCATATCTTACACAAAAAATGGTAGACATCATGGACTTAAGTGCAAATTGTGAAAATATGACTTTTTAGAAAAATTCATAAGAGTTCTACTGGATCTAAGGCTAGGCCAAATGTTCTTAGAATTGACACCTGAAGCACAATCTATAGAAGGAAAAAAATGATAAATTATGATACTGAATTAAAAACCTCATTCTGAGAAGTCCTACAGGAATTTATAAAACAAGCTATTAACTGCAAGAAAATATTTGAAACTGCATTTCTGACAAAGCACCAGTACCTAGAATACCTAAAGAACTCTCAAAACTCAACAGTAAAAAAACAAATGATCCAATTAAAAATGAACAAGAAAATATTTGAACAAGCATTTCATCAAAAAGGATATACAGAGCCAGCAGGAGATCAGCTAGATAGCCTATCAAACCATTCCGAACACCTACAAATCCAACAGGAGAT
>RCUC01119501.1:0-27740 GCA_003697995.1 Taxidea taxus jeffersonii | reverse complement strand
GCTCTGCCTCTTCAAATCATAAAGAAAATGAGGGGGCTGTGTTGGATGATCTTCAAAGACCCTTCCAGCTCTTTCCTTCAGTGATTCCATTTTTCTACATATGAAGGGGAACACATTTTGCTAGTGAGGACCATTACGTCTGAAGAGAATTACTCTTCCATGACCTGGTCTGGAATTTATTCTGCTTACAGATTTTGAAATGCTTCAGCTGGATTTATGCTCTTTTTTTTCTGGCATAAGACTTTCTATGAAAAGCAATTGCCTGCAGGGTCTAACACAATCTATTCAGCATGTCTCAGAAAGCTCTGGAATTCAGGATTCTCCACAAAGTTCCTCCTTGGACTGGGAGTCATAATGAGCCAACAGAAGGATGGCAACAGCAAATGGGTGTCCTCTAGAATGACCACCACAGGAAGCTCGGAGTGGGCAAACTAGCAGTTCCCTCAATGAGCTGTTTTCAGAAAGACCCGGCTGTGAGGTGTTAAGAGCCAGGAGACAACTGACCACCACACCAGCTATGGATGGCCATCTCAGCCTGCCCACAAAGAATCTTGATCTGTCTCTCCCATCAAAATGTCTGGTTCTAAGGAAGCTCAATATAGTTTTTAAAGCCCTCTTAAAACAACATGATGTATAAGAAGTATGTCTTACCGTGGGCTAGGAACCCCAATTCCATAGTGAAAATAATAAAAGAAAATAGATTTCCCCATCACATGGGAAGTGAGGCTGGATTAGAGGCTTATTATGAGGACAAGAACAATTATTACCCGGGTTATGGTATCACAGTCACTGACACACTCACACACAGGCCTCCAGCTCTGTTGTCATAAAAGGATGCTGACCCCCACACTACTCTGTATTTTGGAAGGAAAGGGGCCCAGAATGTCCTCTCTCTGGGCCTCTAAAGTAATGGGCCATGCCATTCCTCCCCACTTACAAATGCTGCATGGAGAAACTCAAGCCATCCAGGAAATAAAATAACATTTAAATAAAACTCAAGGAATACAATTGTGTGTGTGTGTGTTTATGTGTCTGTATGGGTCTTTAGTGAATGTGTAAGCCTTTTTGGGTAGATTTTTCCAAGGGAATATGATGGGGATGAAGAGCTTTAATTTCTTGCTAAGCCATATGTCCATTGCCTATGAATGCACAGTTGGGCAGGCTGTTTCAGAAGTCCTGGGTAAAGGAGAAAGGCATGAGTTCATGGAGACTGTGGGCCATAAGTAGCCATATTGCCACAGCTTGACAATCATACTGGAGGGGAGTCTGAGAATGAGAGACAGGGAAAGAAAAGAGAAGAGAAAACAGTGGAGATGGATTCTGAATTTCCAGCTGTGACTGTTAAGTTTTGGGAGCACAAACACCTGTCCTCCCACGGGATTTAGCATAATGTAACCTCAGTAATACAGAGCTGTATGAGTGAATCTGGAGCCTTGACAAGGAGAGAACAAGGTTTCATGGGCAGGAGCAAACAGCTAAAAGCTCCTCCAGAGAAATACTTAGGGATGAGATGAGGGACATGCCAAAGAGTCGAAGTAAAAGAATAACATTTGGGCAGGTGGGGCAGTTTCTAGGATCTGGAGTTACTGGAGGTGGGGCCTCCTTGTGCTGTCCAGGTGACATTCTACTGAGCAAATCCAAGCTCTGTGCTTTCTTCGGTGACTATTTACTGAGCATGTGCAATGTGCCAGAGGCTGTTCTAGGCTCTGGGATAAAGAAATGAACGGCAAGAACAATGCTCCCTGTCTCAAGGACATGGGATTCCACTGGGAACTGAGATAAATTAGCAAAAGACACAATGAATGTACAAGATTATTTCAAACATCTGCATATTATAAAGACATCAACATGCAGTAATGTGATGGAGAAAGACAGGGAGGGAAGGGGGTTGCTATGCTCAGCAATGACACCATTTACCAGCTGCATACCCTGGATGAGGCCATGTCCCCGTCTGTAAAATCATGGTAATAAATAATACATATCTCAAAAGATGGATATAAAATATTCACTGAGGGGCACCAGGGTGGCTCAGTTGGTTGAGTGACTGCCTTCAGCTCGGGTCATGATCCCAGAGTCCCAGGATCGAGTCCCATGTCGGGAGTCTGCTTCTCCTTCTGACCTTCTTCCCTCTCATGTTATCTCTCATTCTCTCTCTCAAGTAAATAAAGAAAATCTTTAAAAAAAAAAAAAAAGATTCACTGAGATAATACTTGTGCACAGCACAATGACTGACCAAGCTTCTATAACCCCTTGTCACTGCAGCTCCAAGCATGCCTGAGAGTGATGACATTAGTGATGCAAAGCCGGGATTGCCCATCTGAATCCTGCTCAGACTCCTGACCCACAAAGAACACAAGAGATAATAAAATAACCAGTATTGCTTTAAGCCACCAAGTCTTAGAGTAATTTGCTTTGTGGAAATAGATAACTAGCACCAATTCTTTTATCTAGAAACAGAGAGAGGGCACGCGGGTGGCTCAGTTAAGCATCTGCCCTCAGCTCAGGTCATGATGCCAGAGTCCTGGGATCAAATCCCATATTGGGCTCCCTGCTTGGCAGAGGGTCTGCTTCTCCCTCTGCCTCTGCCCCTCCCCCTGCTTGTGCACTCTCTCTCTCTCTCTCTTTCTCAAATAAAGAAATAAAATCTTGAAAGAGAGAAAGAAAGGAAGAAAGAAAGAAAAAAAAAGAAGAAAGAAAGAGAGAATTTCTTTTGTTATTTTCCCCTGGAAGACAAAAACTCTTCTAGAAAGGTTTGTTGCCAGCAGAACTTATTCTAAAACACAGCGTATTCACAGGTAATTTGAGCTTCAGTAAAGCCAACAGATTTGGAGACAGCTATCATTTAAAAGATAGTTTGTTACTCACAGTTTCTAAGATGAAGGGACACACCATGCAGGGAGGGACATGTGGAGAAGTACCAAGGTCAGTCAAGAGCCAGATGGAGAGGGAAAGGAGAGCTGTGGGCAAGAGCCTTTGTTGTGGTTTTTTGTGGGAAGGAACAGGCAAGGCAGGGTGAGCAGATTTAGGATTGGCTAACTTGAATAGTTTCCGTGGGTTCTGGGTTACAGGGGTTGTCCCTAGTTGTCTGGTGCCTGGCCCTGGGGTGATTAAGATAGGAGAAGAGGAGCCTGAGTATACGAGCCCCATAAAGGGGATAGTGTGTAGGCTCTGGATTGGTTGATCTGCATTTAGCAAATGGGTAAATTGTTTGCTACCTCTAACAGTTGACTAGCCCTGGGAGGGGCAGTCCTTCCAAGGTCCCGTATGTCCAAACATCAGAACACAGAAAATAAAAGACATGGCTAACACAGAGCCTTGTCTGAGTATCACATTCATGTGCTCCTGTGTGGCCAGGGTGTGGTTCCATGATCCCATTGTGGAGTCTAGGACTTGAGAGGGAAATCTGCTAAGGGAAGAAGGGGGCTTTGATTCCCAGAAACATTGTACAAGGAGAAGCCCTCTCCCCTCTTATCATTTTGAGCAGTGTCATATGCGGAATCCAAGATTGGAGCTGCCATTTTAGCTTGTGACCACAAGAGATGACCAAGAGAGTCATGAGAAAAACAACCTGCAGTGTCATCGGAGAGCCCCCATCAACCCTGGAGGCCCCCTGTTTAGGCAACATGACCTCTGGTATGTGGTGACTTTGCCGCCAGAGCCTAGCTGACGTACTAGCCCTAGGACTTGCTTCTAATTACCAGACTCCTTCTCTAACCACCCTGCTTAGAAGAAAGAGAAGGTTAGTTACTTTGCCACAATAGTAAAAAGCTACTTGAGACTGTTCACTTAGTGGGGAGAAGAGAGACAGATGGGGAACAAACGTGAGTTCTGGAAGCGCTGAAGACAAGAGTCCACTTCAATATGCTGCCTAAGGCAGGGGCCGCCTGGCGTTCACTATGCTGGGACATATGGAAGCTGTGAGGAGGTGTTTCATGTGGTCCATGGATGCGTTTTATGCAGCTTAGTGGAAACATATAGGATTCATGTGGGCATGTTTCTGATGCTCCCAGCAGCATCCGCCAGAGAAATGGGGAGGAGTCAGAGTAACATGAAATAAGAAGAATAAAAAGAAGGAAGATGATTAATGTGTCATTTTAATTGGTGAAATAAGGATGTGGGATGTATGATTTCAGTCTACTGGAAAGAGGTAGGATACATATTGTCTCAAGCCTCTAGATTTTGCTGAACGTGTTTTAAAATGGAGCATCTCCAATCACATGGATTTATTGAAAACTGGTGTTTCGTGTTAAGTGAAATATTGTTATCTTGAGCCTACAATTTGCTGGGCAGTGGAAAAAAATTTCACAAAAAGAAAAGGAGAAACAAAAGCAGATTGGGAAAAACTCAGGGCAAATAGGATACCATGAGGAGACAAACAGGCGTATTAAAATCTTTAAATTTATTTGTGCAAAAATTGATTCATGAATTAGCAGACAGGTAGCTCACAGAAAGGGACCATGAGGAGTTAAGCCAAATGAAAGATTTTGCAGGCAGAAGGGAGCAGAAACAAGAAAAATATACTGGCAAAACCAGAAGCCTGATTATCGGAAGGTCACTTTCCCTTAGAGGCTGCCAGGGACCTACGTATCAGGAAGATGATCCCCTTAGGGATTCCTGATTGACTGTTTTAAGGTTCCATTTCTGGGAGAACCAAGCTTATGATCAAGTCTTGGTTTGGTGATGTAGGACTTAGCATAAGCGACTCCATTTGAGTCTGTTGTTTATGTCTAGGCTATTATCAGAATTCTTCCTGGACCAAGTCTTCTGTGTATCTTAAGTGGAGATGGTTGGAGTGATGGGATATATATTGTCCATGTATTCTCCATGCTGGAGGATGACCTTCTTATTCACACTGCTATAGCAATTTTAGTTATTTCACTCATTTCTGAGTCTGCCCAGCTCTCTCCTTCTCTTCATGTTTGCCTTTCCGTCCTTCATTCTGCACACTCACTGTTACTATTTGCCAGACACAGGCACTGGGAATATAGAGTAGATAAAACAGGCATTATTCCAGCATGAGACTATGTTTTTTGTCCCAAATGACCAGTGGTTTACTGCTGCTGTGTAGATAAACACAAACACAAAGACTATTATAATCTCTATTTCCAGTTCTAAATGCTTTGGTATTGGTCATGCACCAACCCCCCCCCCCCCCCCCCAAATCCCTACCCCTATTTCTTTTTGGTAGATCCCATGTTTTCAGTTTCTACTTAAGTCCTAGGACTAAGGGAGCTCAGATAAGATGGTAACTCCTATGTATCCCGTACCCATAGAACAAATATAATTGAGATAGGACTTTGCATTTAAGACCCCTCATCCTGCTATGCATTTTGTTTCCTTGCATCCATTTTTAGCACATGACCTAGGAACTGGATAGGATAAATGCCCCATCAAGAATATGTCATAGACCTCCCACTGGAGAGGTAAAGAAAGTGCTTGGTAAGAATAGGGGTATGGACTATAGTTGGAGGGAGGCCAAAAGGTAGAATGCCAGTGCTTCTTCTCTCCTTCCCTCCTGAGATGTAACCTGAAGGGGAGGCAGGAAATGTGGAAGAAACACCCTGATAAGCAGTATGAGTGTTTGGGTTTAAGGTAGACCCAGGAGACAGCTGTAGGCCCCCCAGATGGAACCAGGTTTACTGCCTTGATAAGCAGTATGAGTGTTTGGGTTTAAGGTAGACCCAGGAGACAGTTGTAGGCCCCCCAGACGGAACCAGGTTTACTGCCTACTGCCACGTCCAACAGACCAACACAACCATGACAGTCACCAAGAGGAGGGTGAGTGTGGGGTACAGAAGAGAGAGGACTGGGGTAGTACTCACCTAGTCTCTTCAAACCCATGCACTATTTATCCAGAAGCTCCTTTATGAAGCTGAAGGGGAGCAGAAATAAGCCACCCCCAAAGACCCCTGTTTGGCACAGGGATAATTTTAAGCTGATTACTTCTAAGACCTATTAGGCACAGGAGAAACTCTGAAAGGAGGGTAGAATTGACTCTTTTGTAAGGGAAATTAACATTTATAATGGAAATTTACATTTATAAGGGAAATTTCCATTTGCCAGGGTGTTTCCCTCTCTGTCCCAGGAAGAGAAAGAAGACTTTAAAATCACAAGAAGCTCTTATCTGAGGAAAAGGCAGGACTAAAATCTGCATAACAACTTCTCCCTCCTTTACACTGTTTTTCTGGTCACCTCCCATGACTGGCCTCCCTAGCCCTCTCCCCTCACCCAACGTCTTTTTTTTTTTTTTCCGTCTTTAGCTGAAGATGGGATTTAAGGGATGGATTGGGCCATTTTGTGGATTTACTCAGTTTTCTTGGATATCTCCAATGTATGTAGAGGTATACATGTTGTTAAACTTCCTATTTTTTTTCCTCTCTTGTTAATCTGTCTTTTCTTTTCTTTTCTTTCTTTTTTTTAAAGATTTTATTTATTTATTTGACAGGCAGAGATCACAAGTAGGCAGAGAGGGAGGCAGAGAGAGGAAGGGAAGCAGGCTTCCCGCTGAGCAGAGAGCCCGATGTGGGGCTTGATCCCAGGACCCTGGGATCATGACCTGAGCCGAAGGCAGAGGCTTTAACCCACTGAGCCACCCAGGTGCCCCTAATCTGTCTTTTCTTGTGAGGGGCTTCAGTCACAAAAGAAATAAGGGTAGAGGGGAAATTACTTTTCTTCCCCTATTTTTAAGCCACAGAACATGGTCATGGAAACCAGAAGACCCAGAAGATGGCACAAGGGCAAAGAAAGCAATGCACAGAGAGCCAGCAAGCCTGCCATGAGGCTATCTTGGCTCGGGGTAAGGTGACCCAGCTGAAGAAGCTGAGGGGTAAGAGACAAGTGCCTAGGAACCAATAGGACTGTTGGCCACAGGAGAACCAAGGTGGGACCACATCAACCATGCCCAAAGGACATGGGCTCTGAGAAGAATTCAGAAGAAATTAAATGTCATTAAATAATAAGTTTAAGTCTTGACCCTTCAGCAGAATGGAGCTGGTTGAGGTAAGATCTTTTTACTTGTCAGAGTAGAATGTGTTCAGTTTCAGCTCTGTTTCGTATATAACCAACCTACTAAAGCAAGGTCACTCCAAGTTGGTCCCCTAGCCAGCTCCTGGGTAATACAGATCCTGCTGGGGCCATACTTGGAAAGCCACTGTCATGGAGAGTTTTAGCCATGCCTCTAAGAGGTAAGTAGGTCTGCCCATGTGGACCTGAAAGCAAGACAGACTTTCCCATCATCACCTGTGATTTATCTGTAGATTATCTCTCCTGTTAATGTGAGCTCAACCATGCAGTTGAGGCATTAATGACCCTTGAAAATTTCAGTCTCGTTGTATTGCAGCCCAGAATCTGTGGCTGAAAATGGTGAGAATGACAAATTACCCCATTTCTAAATTCTCACATTTGTTCTGTATTCCCTAGGTCATACCAGTGTTGGAAAAATAAAGAAGTCAGCCCTATGCCCGATCCATAAATATACAGAATGCAAAGCCATATGATCTCCTGAAGTTCATTTGCTCACTGACATTAGGTCAATATTGTTCCCTCTGTGAAGAGGCTCAGAAATGTAGTAGGTTACACCAGGGCTGAGTAAAAGAGTGTGATTCATCTTATGTACACTTTCTTCTTTGTCCTGAGACTCAATTTCCAACATGGTGGGGACATGTCCCACCAACAAACAGTTCTCAGACACCAGCAGTGTCCAAGAATTCAACTCAATTCTGATACTCTTTAGTGGAACAGCATCAGATTCCACAGGTTAAGGGCTCAGTCCCACAAGACTGCCCTCACCCCATCTTTCCCACACCTGTCTCAACACCACATTGTTACCTGTGCTCCCGATCCACTGACTACAGGTCAGAGGTTCCCATGGCCCCTTCCTCAGTTGTTTTCTTTTTTAAGATTTTATTTAATTTAGAGAGAGAGCACAAGCAGGGGAGTGGAGGAGGGAGAGGGGCAGAGGGAGAGGAAGAAGCAGGCTCTCCTTTGAGCAGGGAGCCCAACGAGGGCTGATCCTAGGACCCTGAGATCATGACCTGAGGCAAAGGCAGATGTTTAATGGACTGAGCCACCCAGCGCCTTCCTCTTTCTCAGTATTGATGAATTTGCTAGAACAGCTCACACAACTCAGATAAACATTTTACTTACTAGATTATGGGTTCATTATAAAAGAATATAACTCAAGAACAACCATTTGGAATAGAGACACAGGTCAGGGTTTGGGGAAAGCATGGAGCTTTCATGCTGTCTCTGAGTTTGCCACTGTCCCCAAATATCTACCTGTTCACCGACCCAAAAGCTCTCGGAACCCTATCTTTCTTGTTTTTTGTATGGAGGCTTTAGTACAGAGTCATGATTGGTTAAATCATTGGCCACTGGAAGTTGATTTAACCTCTGGCTTCTCTCCCTCCCTGGGAGATCAGGGGAGTTGAACTGAAACTTCCAACTTTCTAATTACCTGGTTGAATCTCCTGGCAACTAGACTCCACCCTTAGGTGGGGTCCAAGAGTCACCTCATTAACATAACAAGAGATACCTTTGTCTCTTTCTTCACTTAGGAAGTTCCCAGGGTTTTAGGAGCCAGGAACTTTGGACAAAGACCAGTATGTACACGAAGTATATTTTACTCATGGGAAGACCCAATATTTATTTCTTTTAAATCACAGTATCACAATACCACAAAGAAATTATACCCTCTAAGGTCACTGAAGATCTAGGATGCTCCTTTATTTTTTTTGGCGGTGAGGGGGGAGAGTATGAGTCATGGCTCCTGTGCCCAGGTAGACAAGGAATAAAGAAAGAGGCAGTGATCCAGAGCAGGGAAGATCCGATGGGGTCGGAAGGGCTGGTTCTGGCAGTGAGGGGATTCTGAATGGAGCAGGAGGGCTGCAGCTGTCCACCTGGTCAACGTTTTTGCTGTACAGGGAAGCCCTAAAACCATAGAATTTAGACATGGTGAGCAATCAGCTGCAAGATGGGTGAAAAGAGGCTCTAAGGCATCCATGTTGATTACACTCTCTGTCTCAGGGACACCCAGAATAAAGCCCACCCCTCAGATGCTGGGTGTCAAGCGCCAAAGCATTGTGCTGGGAGGCAGGGGAACAGTAGAGTTACATCTAGATGCCACAGTGCAGTAGCATCAGCCACAGTATCAGGGACCTTGTGAGCCATGCAGAATCTCAAGTCTCACCCCAGGCTACCTATGCATCAACATCTGCATTTTAACAAAATCCCTAAGTAATTAGTATGCTCATAAGAGTTTGAGAAGCACTTCTCCAGCACTTTGGTTCCCATCCCTGAGCTGCAGTTTAAAAAAAAAGAGCACATGTCTAAGAGTGAAACCCAGGTATGGGGCTAATGATTTTTAAATGCCCCATGATTATAATGTGCAGCCACGAATGATCAGTGGTTCACAAACATCAGAAAGCACCAGATTTACTTATTAAGGCACAGACCATGGGGGCTTCTGAATCAGAAGCTCTGGGATGGGGCCTAGGAATTTGCATTTCTAACAAGTTCTAGAGGATGCTGAAGATGCTGGCCCTGGGATCACACTTTGAGTACTATTGATCTTAAGAGAGATAACAAACATCATATGTGGTTCCCAAAGATCCCGAGCTGGCAGTAACACCATTACCTGGAAACATATTACAAATACAAGTAATCAGGCACCACAACTGATCTACTGGATCGACATTCTGGGGGTGGGGCCAGCAATCAGATTCAGCAATCAGTCAGGGGTTTCTGCTGCAGCCAATGTTTGACAACCACTGGTCTGGGTGTTTAGTTCCAAACTGACTCATCCTCAGCCATTGGAAATAGATGGAAAAATATGTTTTGCTACCTTTTCCCTACATGCTTTGATCTATAGAAGAATGTCTGTTTTTTGTACCTGATTTGCTTAATGACAGAGAAACTTGAGCTGAATGTACATATAGATAATATACCCATTTATACACAAATATACATACATATACCTACACATACAAATACAAATATATATCAACTTAAAATTTCACAATGGGCCCCATCAATCCTGGCAGGTGAACAGAGCAGATAAGAGCTTCCATTTTACAGGTGTACCTCTGAGAAATTAAGTAGAACAGATAATGCCAGTTCCTTAATAATCCATTTTTCCATTCTCCCTCTTATCAGAAACCCAGTATAGTTCAGGAATTTACCTTCTCCTTAATTTAGGAAAACTAATGAACTGGTTCTAATTATTCTTAAGCAGTGGTTCTTGACATTGGGAATCTGATTTTTTTTTTAATATGACTGATTCCACCTTCATGTGTTGATTTGATTGGTCTGAGATTTGCTCTCTGCATGGTGTTAGAAGTTACCCAGGTGACCAAGGATTCATACCACTGGTTTAAGCCAATCATAACAATCTCATCCATTCTGCCAGTGATTGGTTTAAGGGAGGATTGTGATGGCCTTCTAACCAATTAGTTGTGCTGAGGGGCTGGTGGGAAAAAAGTTTTCTTGTTCTTAAGGAGAGGAGACAGTTGTACTGTTTCTGGTTGTTGTTAGATCTAAATGTGATGTGATGGCTGGAGTCACTGCAGCCATATTGCTACCATCCAGAGTATAACCCAACAGTTGGAGAAGAGCAACACCAAGGAAACTACATAGAAACCTAGAGCCAGTGCCCCTGAACCTGCTTGTTGTATATAACTTGTACTGTGTGAGATGATACATCCAGTGTTTAATTGGGGTTAGTTATTACTGCCTATCAAAGGTATCCTAGCAGAAATATTAAGTGACAAAGCTAATATCATACACTTAAGACAAATTTGGATTCAAGCCTTCTGATACTGGCTTCAGGATTCTTTCCACAAAATTATACTGTTCCTATTGTTAAAAATTCAGAAATAACAGAAGTAAAACCAATGATTCACCAATTATTGTGCACTCACCAAAAAGACAATTTGCAAATTGGAAGCATTCAATTTGCAAATTGGGAGCATGGAATAAAGCTCAGGAGTATATTGTGATAAAGCAGCTTATATAGTGAGGGAGCATTAATTATTCTTCACAGTGATTGGCTATACCATTAGAATTTTCTTAAATGATAGGGAATTGGTCAGTAGTTACTTATATCAGTCTTGCGACACAGGTTAAGTTTTGCTTATGATTTCCAGAAGCATAAGCAAGAAATGACCCAGGTCAAGTTAATCTTGCAAAATAAGCTAAATTAAGCTTTATTTGTATGATTAAACTGGTTTTGTCTGCTCAGGGAAATTTCAAGGCTGGTCTCCACTTGTTTTCTTATTTTAACACTATATAGAATGCTGGGCAGGATCTCAACTGGAAAACTGCCCAGGAACCCACTCTAGGTTTCCATCTAGGAAAGAGAGTTACTACTGTTTCATCTTAAGAATTAATAGTCTGGGGGTGCCTGGGTGGTTCAGTGGGTTAAGCATCTGCCTTCGGCTCAGGTCGTGATCTCGGAGTCCTGGGATCAAGCCCTGTATCAGGCTCCCTGCTCAAAGGGGAGTCTGCTTCCCCCTCTCCCTCTGCCTTTCCTCTTGCACTTGCTTGGTCTCTCTTGTGTGTGTTCTCTCTCTCTAATAAATAAATAAAATCTTAAAAAAAAAAAAAGAATTGTCTTGCTCTTACAAAAATATGATTGCTAATATTATGAATCAATTTGACTGGGCTAAGGGATGTCCAGATAGCTGGTAAACATTATTTCTGGATGTATTTGTGAGGAGGCTTCCAGAAGAGACTAGCATTTGAATCAGTAGACTGAGTAAATGCACTTGGCATTATCCAATCCATTGAGGGTCTGAATAGAAGAAAAAGGCAGAATAAAGGCAACTTGCTGTGTGCATGGGTTGGGACATCCATGTTCTTCCACTCTCCAACAGTGATGTTCCTGGTCCTCAGACCTTCAGACTCAGACTGAATTATGCCACCGAATCTCCTGGTTCTCCGGCTTGTAGATGGCAGATTGTGGGAATTTTCTGTTTCCAAAATCATGTGAGCCAATTCCTATAATAAAGTTCTTCTCTTCTGTGTATCTGTATATATCCTATTGCTTCTTTTTCTCTGGAGAATTAATAGAAAAAAAAAGTTTTGAATTTGTTCATTAACAACTTTCTCACCAAACACATTAAACCAGGGGTGGGGTGGTGGATTAGTATGGAGAATCACACATTTCATTTGTCTAGACCTATAATTGGGCAGGTCTCTATTTAAATTGAAGAATAACTGAGTCACTTAATAGAATTAATGAAGAGAGAAGACCTTTGGGAATTACATGATAAAGATGTGCATAGTTTTCTGGATACACAAAAAGGATGGTTTAGTCTGGAAGGATCAAGTAATTAGAAAAGTCTGTGTTAATTTCAGGCTTCCTTAGAAACACCAGGGGGGTGAAGTGCCTCAGTGGGTAGAGACAGTAGAAAATGAACACATTGGTAGAGGGAATGAGTGATATGGAGAAATGTAATTGATATTACCTCAGGGCAACAAAAAGAGGAAAATTTCATACATGGGGCAATTTGTCAGAAGGTGAAGCCAACTGTGATTTTCTCTCTCATTTGAATAAACTGTTGTGTCCCTGAAGGCATAAATTGAGGTGGGATTCATTTTAAAGATGATATACTGATTGTTTAAAAATATGCAAAGCATTCACTGCTACACTGGTCTGTCAGTTGGGGTCTATCACTGAAATAAAATAAAAGTAGGTTGTGTTTATACAATGGGAAGAATGAACCATTTGGACAATGGCTTTGATTTTGTATTCTGTTTTAACTGAGAGTATGATTAAGTATGATGAAAATGGAGCAAGTTGTTGATCAGTTGACCTGGTCTAATCAATTGAAATAACCAAAGTAGTAATTAGCTATTTGGTGTACTTATCTCCTTACTATCCAAGCAAATCAATATTAATTCAATTCATGCATCGGGACTCTAAAAATAAATATATGGGTTCCATATCTGTCTCTGCACTCCAATTTTTTTCACCTCCATAAGGGAACATGAGTCAAACAAAATCCATAGATCTGTAGAATATATATAAGGCGTATTTGGTAAAGATGTTCACCTCATTTACCAGGATGTGTTATCAAGTATCCAACCATAATTGCTACCATTAGCCCATGCAATTAATTTCAAGATGAGGATCATCCATTGGGCTAAGAAATAATTTATCTAATGAGCCCTTACTTGTGAGAAAGAGAAAAGCAGTCCCTGGTGTCTGGGAGTAGGTAGATTCTCTCAGGTTTGTGCTAGGAACCTCCCTGGCAATAAGAAATAACCCAATTTATTGATTTACTGGTATGTTTCTTAGCTTAAGGTTACTGGTTAGACAGAAAATAAGTTAAAAAATCCATCCAAAATGCCAAATATTTGTGAGAGAATGTGTGCTTCAGTGTCAGGTTAAGGAGGGGTGGCTGTCCTTACTCTTTCTGATTTTTAGTCAGTTTTATGGAAGTCTTTACTCCTGACCAGATTTTCCTGGCCTTTCCCCAATGGAATTCTTGTATGGCTGTTCACAAATATTCTACAAGTCAACCAAAATGGTTGATTTGCAGATCTATCCTACTGTTGACTCACTAAACATTCAACTGAACTAATTCCTTAATCACAGCATCTTCAAGGATCCTTAAAGATCACCTCATCCAATGTTGTTATTCTACTCAAGATGGACTGGAAAGAAGGTCATAGGCCAAATGTACTGGCTGAATAACCAAGTAGTTAGCAATAGATCAGGGTCTGCAACCCAGTTCTCCTGGTTCCTACTTCAGTGTTCTTTCCGTGGTCAATCAGCTGGTCCAATTTATTAAGTGATGAATAAGTGTTTTTATTTATAGGAAAAATTCTGTTTGATCAGAATTGATATATGACATATAACTAAATTTCAGAGTCCCATGTTGTGAGTTTTCATTAATATTCTAAACATATTATTTATTTATGTGTTCAGCAAACTTTCTGATTGCCTCCTATATATTTTTTTCATTTCCTCCTAAACTTTTGACCTCCTGCATACTCATTCAATAAATATTAAAGAGATAACAGTCTAGAAGGGGGCTCAGATGTGTACGTAAGCAATGATGCTAAATGAAAAATTTAAGAAGTTAGCTAGTGTCTTTAAATGACACGTAATAAGCAGCATGATTGTTGGGGGCAGGTGGGAAAGGAAAGGTTACATCTAGCTATGAAAAGAAGGAGACTTCCCAGTTTCACAACTCCACAGTGAGAGATGACAGTTCAGCTGGAGAGAAGAGCGTGAGCAGAGGCAGACTGACCCAAACCTGAGTGTTGGCTGTTGGTCTATAAACAGGAAATGTTGGAGCAATGAGTCTCTACCACCTGCACACTCTGACCCCCTCCCCTTCCCTTTGCTATTTACCTCCGTGAACTTTGCAGGTATTTAATTTCACCAAATACTTCCAGTCGACAGATGGCCCTTTCTTAAACTTCTGGAAATAGTTGAAATACTTCTCTCAGAATTGTTATGAATTTTAACTTACAGAAAGTGTCAACACACTTGAGTGATTCAATTATAGAAACGCCGAGAATGGAATGACCGGATACTGGTGAACTTCAAACTCAAGAAAGGAAAAAAAGAAAGAAATGCCCGTTCACCTCACTTAGAACCACTGATATGCGATCCCTCCCCTAGAGGGGATGGGGGTGAGGGGGGAGCTTGAGAATTAGAGGTGCCCCGGTCTCTTTGCCCAGTTGTCTCCTTTTCCCAGAATGCCACCTGAATTGTACAGTTGAGAAGGGCCTCCAGAAGGGGCTTCCTCTGTGAATCAGGTACCTCTCTTCCTCCCTAGAGCTAAGCCACCCGGGAAAGAGCCTGAGTCGTAGATGTAGAAAAGCCCTCTGACCACCCTGGTTGTGCCAACATGTGGTTCTGGGATGTCTGTGTGACTTGCTTCTTCCAAGCCTACCTTTTCATCCAATTACACGTTGCTGGAATCTTCTCTAGTCTCACTGAGAGAGGAATAAGACTATGCATTGCCATCTTGTTTTTCTGGGGCCCTTGTCACTGACTTGCTTTCTCCCCTAGGTCAGACGTACTGTAGGTCCCCATAATCTTTTTTTTAAGGTCCCCATAATCTTTAATCTTCAGGAGGCTTCTTATCTTGGCTGCTGCCTCTCTTCATTCTACTATTTTGTTGATGTTACAACAGTCTAATACCTTCTGCTATTTTGGCATGATTATGGAGATAAAACAACTTTAATTTCCAGTTCTCAGTTTGCTTCTCAATTTTAGTGGACTCACTGGGAGTTCACCAAGCAGTTTTCCTGCTTCAGAAGGGAACGTGAAAGGTGAGCGTCTTGAATGGGATACAGAAATGTGCTGGGAAGCTCTATGCTGGCCTGGCCCAGCCATTGTGCCCTGCAGTCTTCTGTGAATGTTGTACAGTCACCAAAGACTCTGCAAATGAGCTTCTCCTTCTGATGGTTCCATCCACTTTTTCCAACTATCTTAGCATCTACCTGTGAGCCCTCTTGCTTTTCAAGTTTCTCCATCTTATTAAATCAGAAGGAATGTGTGATCTTTTACACAGATCATAGGCCTGTACCAAATATAAGGGGGAGAGAAAGATTTTTAAAACCCTTGGAGGGGGCATTTGAGTAGCTCAGTCAGTTAAGCATCTGCCCTCAGGTCAGGTCATGATCCCAGGGTCCTGGGATCAATTCTCACATTGAGCTCCTTGCTCAATGGGGAGCCTGCTTCTTCTTCTGCCTGCCATCCCTCCTGCTTGTGCTCTCTCCCCCTGACAAATAAATAAAATATTTTTTTAAAAACACAAAAATAAAATCCTTGGAGGTTCAGAAGTATAATAATATATAATATATAATAATATATAATAGAAACTGAAGAAAGGATTGGGATTATTTAAGAAACCATTTCTGAGTTAACATCTCCAATTTGCAGACATATATTGAGATTTTTATATTTAGTTCTTTCTTTCCCTTTCCAGTCTTATAAGCTAATGTGCATAAAGCATCTAAAATAGTAATATGTGACATATATTCACTGGGCAATAAATGTTAGCTAGTAAGACATTCTGCACTGCTGTTTAGATGTGGAAGCAGGGCTAGCAAGGCTTAGGAGTGGCCCCTTTCTTCTGTTGACATTAATCCTAGAAGAAATTAAACATGTGCCCAAGACACCTAAGTAGGAATGAGTAAATATCAAAGAGAGGGCAGTGTTTGTTGGTTATTTGGAGGGATTGTTATGCTCAGGAAGCAATGTGGGGAGGGATCCTCCCCCCTGGGTTAGCAGTGATCACTCTCTGAAGTATGAAAGGAAGCACAATTTAGCTCTATGACCCTCAATTGTCAATGATGAGGACATTGGGACAAAGGCCAGAAATTCTACTACCAGAGCATAAAGAGCTGTTCCTGTCAATGTCCATCTTGTGAACTCCTTGCTTCACAAGGTGGTCTACCCAGGGAAGAATCCTGTTGGTACCTGGGGACTCTGGGACTATACAGAGCAATTCTGTACCAGAGCAGATAAATGAGGTCAACCTGCACCACTATCATTTTAGTGCATAGTACTCCATCTTTATAGCCATAAAAAAGAAAACAGTATGATATTAAACTGTATGCCAGTGGCCATCTAACCATAAGAGAGGGCTCCTGGAATCCCATTTTTTTGGCCTGACATTGACAACACTTCTGAGTGTGGGAAGGTGCCTCATTGCATAAGTCAGTATATTAATGTCAGTGAGATTATTTGCCCCCACATTTTACAGAGGAATTGATCGCTGGACTGCATTTCTCTAATTTAGAAATCTGTCATCCCCACTGCCCCATCTTCTCCTGCTCTCAGTGAGTAAAAAGATTCATGTGGATGTGTATCTCACAGGCAGATGAGTTCTGCTTAGCAAGCAGAGACCAGTCAGAAACACTGGGCCAGACATTGGGATTTGCATGGTTAAAAATAATAAAAGGTGTGTCTGGGTGGCTCAGTCAGCTAAGCATCTGCCTTCACCATGTGTCATGATCTCGGCGTCCTGGGGTGGAGCTCTGAGGCGGGCTCCCTGCTCAGTGGGGGAGTCTGCTTTTCCCTCTCCTGCCCCTCCCCCAAGCTCATGCTCTCTTTCTCAAATAAATAAATACAATCTTTAAAACTACTACTACTACTACTACTACTACTAATAATAATAATAAATCACTGGTAATATACTAGATGTTTAATATCATACTGTTTTCTATTTGTTTTCTTTTTTATGGCTATAAAGATGGAGTACTATGCACTAAAATGATAGCGGTGCAGGTTGACTTCATTTATCTGCTCTGGTACAGAATTGCTCTGTATAGTCCCAGAGTCCCCAGGTACCAACAGGATTCTTCCCTGGGTAGACCAGTTGTCCCAGACTAGAGTATGTGTCTCCAGAAAGATGAGAACTTCCTGTAAGTCTCAAGTGTTATAGGAGATCCCACAGGAGGCAAGCAGGAGTTTCTTTTTCCATTCACACCTAAGGAATCTCCAGGAAGAGGGCTCAGGCAGCCTGCATTCTCTGAAATTCTAGTGACAGCAAATTAAACAGAATCAGAGAGAAAGGATTGCCAGTCAACTCTCCTTTTGCCCAGCTATTTTGATATTTTGCCACTGTCAAGTTCTGAAATGCTGCATTTCCAGCCATGGCCCAGAGCATTTTTAGCTCAGTTTCACAATCTCTATTTTAAAAAAAGAAGAAAGGAAAAAAAGAAAAAGAAAGAAAAATAAAACCCTACTATTAGGCTCCTGCCCCCTCTTCCCTTTGGACTCAAGACATCTCCCCCTTCCTTGGCTGCTGCTGCACTGAGATAAGACTGTGGTATTTTCCCCTGTCACCCACCAATCATGCATTATCATAAGAAAGTGCCAGGCATCCATCAGCCCACAGCCCCTGATTTATGCTCAAAGTTTGGATTATCTATTCTGCTCCAAATCCCTTCAAACAGCCAACCTGATCAAAGAGAATCACATCCACCAGATAAAATTCGAATATAACTCCATGCAATAGAATGACAGGCAGGATTTTTTTTTAATCTCCAAACTGCTTCAGCCTCCTCATTTTGTCAGGAATTGTTCTTTATCCACAGCACAGGACCCACTGAGCAACCTTATTGTCATTCTTGCATCTTCCCTGCTGGGTTCTGTGTTGGGGGCCATTTACGGAGTTTGCTCCTGGGGAAGGCTCTTTGTCCACCAGCAGATCCCTGCATGCAGCATGTGGTGACAAAGTCTCCCTCAGCCCAGGGCCAGGTAGATGAGAAACATTACAGTACATGAATTAGTCTCACTTAATAACCAGTTGCTAACTTTGACAGTGTGTAACCAAGAGAAAGCCAAGATTGAAAAGTAGTGTCTTCAATGTTGGCGGTCATTTCCATGATGAAATTAAAGTGAATACCCTTTAAATCCAACCATCCACTTCATTCACTCAGCAAATATTTATTGAATGTCTTATGGGCAAGGGTCCATCTGGTGAATGAAAGAAGTATATCATTGAGGAGCTTAATATCTAAGAAAGAAAGATCTAACCAGGGAATTAAATAAAAACAGAGATTTCTGGTCCAAGAGTGGAATCTGAGCCCAGTAAATTCAGCTACCCCCAAATTCCTGGTGAGTAGACCAAAGAATCTATCACAGACTTCAGGGTGAGATGCACATTGCTCCTGGAAACTAAAGAAGAATTGTATCCAGTGCCAGAAACTTTGTGAGATTCCTGGAAAATATAAAGCAGGTAAGGGCAGATGGAGGTAAGGGGTTATTAACAGGCAAGTCACCACTTTTGAAGGGAAAATGTACTAAGAGAGTAAGGAGAAGGGGAAACCCCACTATTTTGAATCAGCAGGGACTAAAGGCAAAAATAAACCGCAGAGAAATTGCCTGGAGGCAGAAAGGAATGCAGAACCATCTAGATGCCTCTGACAACACACAGAGATCAGAAATATGTGTGGGGCTGGGATCTCACCTGAGGAATCTTGGCTATTCTAGACCCAGTGGTGTATTAAGAAAAGAAGGGGCAGTTGGTGAGTTTGAGTCCCTCCTTTTCAACAGGCTCCCACTAATAAGGAAGAGGTGACATTTTCTGCTATGACTATTTCCAGCTGCAACTTCCTCTTTTCTGACCTCTAAGTCCACCTAGAATCTGATGAAGCAGACCTGGGGAAAATCCACTTCTCCCTGCCTCTGTTTTTCTAGGCATGGGGGATTTGAAGAGCAACCCAGACAGAGAGTCCATTTTCCAATGCCAGAGAGTAACTATGACGGCTGGAGAAAAATGACCAGATGACAGGTAGTATGCAGTAGTATTTCAAAAACCCCATACTGTAAAGACTCAGAATCCAGCATTTCCTTTGAAATAGATTTCCTGGAAGAAACCAAGTGCAACTTTACAATTAAAAAAAAAAAGTTTACTGGGGCACCTGAGTGGCTCAGTCAGTTGGGTGTCCTACTCTTGATTTTGGCTCAGATCATGGTCTTGGGATTGTGTGATCAAGTCCCAATATGGGTCGCTACACCTGTCCCTCTCTCTCTCTCTCTCTTCTCCTCTCCCCTCTCTTTCTCTAAAATAAATAAATAAAATCTTGGGGTGCCTTGGTGGCTCAGTTGGTTCAGTGTCTGCCTTTGGCTCAGGTCATGATCCTGGAGTCCCAGGATCAGGCCCCATGTTGGGCTCCCTGCTCAGAGGAAAGTCTGCTTCTCCCCTTCTCCCTAACCCTTCCCCAGCTTGTGCTCTTTCTCTCTCTCACTCATTCACTCTCTGTTTCTTAAGTAAGTAAATAAATAAATCTTTAAAAAAAACCTCTCTTTAAAAATGTATATTTCCAACAGGATTTTTAGAGAAATTATACATCTGAAGTAAACCTAAGCATACATCTTGTCTTAACTCAATTCATGTAATTATATATCTCATCATAATGGAGATCACAGAGTGTTACTTTATTCTTGACACTGACACAGAAAGATAAGTCCCACTTTTTTTGGTTTTTGCTCTTAATGATTACCAGTACAAGAATAAAAGCATCATCTAATGATTTGTGGTCTTAAAGCTGTTAAATTCTAAGATGCTGCATTCTGAATCATGAATGTGATTAGAATAGCAAAGTAACATATTTGACTCCTTCTTCCTCCTGATTTTCACTATTGTTGAGCAAGCCCACGACGTGAGGAAAATTGTACATTGCCACTATAGCATAAGGAACATTTCTCCCATTCGCTGGAATTTCAGTGTTTCAGCAGGAAAAAACCAAGGTGAAAGGCCAAACCAACCAACCACTCTTCAAGAGAAGTGGAAGGGAAGCCCATTGAGAAAGTGAGGGTCCATTTCCCACAAGTAGCATCCACCGATTTCAGATCTAGGGCTGATGAGCACTGTTTGAAGCTCTAGCCCATGAGATAATGGGATGATGAGGTGGAATAGACACAGACAGAGCCAGACCATCGGCTGATCACTGGGCAGTGGGTCCCAGCGGAGGGGTGCTCAGTCCTTGCCAAAGAGGACTTTGTCCCAGCTGGTTTGGAGCTGCCAATGGGACAGGTTGCTTCTAGACAAAGAGTTGTGTAGAGTGTCACACAACTTGTGAGTGTCACAAAACTTGTGAACCTATCTCTGCCACCCAGAATGAAAAAAAGCCCCCCACTCTAAAAACCAACAGCCAAAAAAACCCAAACAAACAAAAAAACCAACAGCCAGAGAAATATCACTAGATATGAGAAGGAAAGACTACTGGAAGTTTTGCCTGAACTTTTGGAGTCAATAACCCCAGCCTTTCCTCCCTGTCCCTGATGAAGTAGTTCTGTAAGAAACAAACAAAAAACTGCTTTAATAATCCTTTTATTTGGGAATAATTTTAGATTTGCAGGAAACTTGCAGAGATAACACAGAGTTCCTGAATACCCTTCACCTGGTTTCCCTAATGTTAGCCCCTTATATTATCATGGTAAATTCATTGAAATGAAGAAACCAACTTGAGTAAATTGTTAGTAACTGAACTACATACATTATTTGGTTTTTACCAGTTTTTCAACTCAAGACCCTTTTTTGTTCCAAAATCCAGTGCAGGACAGAACATTACATTCAGTCATTGTGCCTCCTTATTTCCCTCTGGCCAATGAGAGTTTCTGTCTTCTCTTCTAAAACCTTGATGTTTTTGAAGAATACTTGGTATTTTATAGAATAACTCTCAATTTAAGCTTTTGTGTTTTTCTTATGATTTGACTGGGGTTATGGGTTTGGGGGGAAAATACCCCAGAGTTCCCTTCTCATCAGACCCTATCAGGGATACGTGTTAGCAACATGGCTTCCCAACTGGTGATGTTAACCTTGATCATCTGGTTGAAATAGTGGTCACCAGGTTTCCCCACTGTAAAGCTACTAGTTTTTCATTTCCATACTTTGTTCTTTGGGAATGAGTCTCCAAGTCCAACTGATACTTTAGGCGTGGGGGTAATGAAACTCTATCTTCTGTAGTAAGTGTAGCTACATATGTTTTCTGGGGTCTTTCTTTCTTTCTTCCTTTTTTTAAGATTTTATTTATTTACTTATTTATTTTAAAAGATTTTATTTATTTATTTGACAGAGAGAGATCACAAGTAGGCAGAGAGGCAGGCAGAGAGAGAGGAAGGGAAGCAGGCTCCCTGTTGAGCAGAGATCCCAATGTGGGGCTCAATCCCAGGACCCTGGGATCATGACCTGAGCTGAAGGCAGAGGTTTTAACCCACTGAGCCATCCAGGTGCCCCTGGGATTTTTCTTTAAAGAAGTTTTATCTCCCTCCTCTCCTATTTCTTTATGTATTCACTTATTTATATCAGTGTGGACTCATGGATATTTAGACTTTGGGTTATAATTCCATACTATTTCATCTATTGGTTGCTTAAATTACTTCAGCATTAGGCACTTGGGGCTCTTTAAAAGGGTTGGCTTCTGTGTCCTGTTGGCATGCCTCCATCCCTCAATATTTTCTTGCTCTCTGCCACTATAAGATACTCCAGTCCCAACATGAATTTTCCTGTGTGAGCCCAAGAAAAATCCACTTCTCAAGGACTCCCTTGGCCCTCTCATTAGAGAATGGTGTTTAGAAACCAAGATCGAGGCAATATGTGTGCTTGTCATTACATATTGCACACCAGTCATACCCAATCATATCTCAGTATGCCATCGTTCCTAGGTCCTCTCTGTGGCCAGAGCTAGGAGATAGTTAAATGTATACAAACACGGACATTCACACATGTCTATATTTATTCCTGTATCTATTCTGTGTGTGTGTGTATTAAGCTAACAAGTTTGTACTGATATCTTCTATTCTAATCCAGTGTCATATGGTTGCTGACTTGCAATTTTTCCTCTCCAATGGTGAGACACCTGGTTCTCACTTTTCACCAGCCATTTACTTATTTGCTCAAGCCCAGTGTGTAAGTAAAGCAATTTTAGAATTGCTAACCTGTGTCTCCATAAGAAACTTCACTAACTTGAAGTTGTATAACCAGTGCCTTATTGTATAAACAGTGTTTATATACAGTGCCTTTTGTCTTTAGTCTTATATTCTCCAGTCAAAACATTGTTTCCAAAGTAACTTAGGTCAGCTCCTTATTTTCCTCCATCTCCTTAGTGAAATTCTGTCTTTCGTATGTAATATAACTTGATTCATTGGCCACAATCTACTTTTTGTCCTGGGTCTCTTGAAAACTTCTCTTTTTAAAAAATTGTTTTAGTTTTATACATTGAAGTTCACTTTTATGATGTTCCATGGGTTTTGAGAAATGCAGAGAATTACATATTCACCCCCCCCAAAACCATACAGAACATTACAATGACTCTAAAGTTCCTTTATGCATCACCAGTGACTCTGTTTTCCCTTTTTATAGTTTTGCCTTTTGTAAAACATCATATAAATGGGATCATATAGTATGTAGACTTTGAGGTCTCATTCCTTTCACTTAGCAAAATGCATTTAAGACTTATCCATGTTGGGTGCCCTGGGTGGCTCAGTGGGTTAAGCCGCTGCCTTCGGTTCAGGTCATGATCCCAGAGTCCTGGGATCAAGCCCCGCATGGGGCTCTCTGCTCAGCAGGGAGCCTGCTTTCCCCTCTCTCTCTGCCTGCCTCTCTGCCTACTTGTGATCTCTACTTGTGATCTCTCTCTGTCAAATAAATAAATAAAATAAAATAAAATAAAAAAATAAAATAAAATAAATAAAATAAAATAAAATAAAATAAAATAAAAAATAAAAAAAATAAAATAAAAAAAAGAAGACTTATCCACGTTGTTGTGTGAATTGATCACTAGTCCTTTTTATGGCTGACTAGTATTCTGTTGTATGTATGTACCACAGTTTATTGATTGATCTTTAGAAAATTATGTTGGTTATTTCTAGTTTTTATTGATTATCAATAGAGCTGTTATAAATATTTGTATGCCAGTTTTTGTATAAGCAAAAGCATTAAAAAATTCACTTAGGTAAATATCTAAGAATGATATCACTGGGTTGTAGGGTAACTCTATACTGAACTTTATAAAGAATTGTCAAACCCTCTCCCGAAGTCTCTATATCATTTTGCAAGAGAGCCTTTTGTTTTTACTTTCTCCCCACAGCAAAATGCAGCGGTGGTAAAGCAGAATCAGGCCATTATGAATAAATGAATAATCAGAAAATAGAATAAAGTATAAAAACTCAAATCAGTGAGCTAAGCTATCAATTCAGGAAATCTCCTTAGGGTATAGATGAAGGATATCAAAGACAAATATTATGAGACAAAATTATCAGCATAATGAATAGGTTGAGTTACTTTAATAAATACTCCTACATAAAATAGTGTTTCCCAAAGGTAAGAGCAGACAACAAGGTACACAAACAATCATAATGTTTCTTAACTGAATTAGAGAACAGAAGACCAGGAGAATTCATTAATTGATTCAAGAACTGTTTTCCGAAAGTACTTAAGCAATAGAAATACTTATTTTAACCGAACCAGGAAATAAAGAAGATACAAATACAAAAAGTAAAAATTAAACTAAACAAAATTAAATTAAAATAAATAGGAAAATACAAATTCACAAAACTAGGAAACAAATACAGAGAAAGTTCAATAAAATAGTAAATAGTTCATACAACTCTATTCTGACATATTTAAAAATATAGATGAAAGGTAATTTTATAGTAAAATATAATTTTTTAAAAATTTCTCAAAATGAAATAAAAACTATAAATATAGCTATAACCATGAGAGAAAATATAAAATGAATTAAAGTGCTCCCTTTCAGAACAACACCAACTCAAAAGGATTCATGAGTAAATCTTTTTTCAAAACTTCAGGCACCACATAAGACTTATGCTATTTAAATTATGCTAGAACATATAAGAAAAGGAGTCTCTTGGTTCTTTTTATATTGACTATAGCTCTGATTCAACAATTCATCAAAGCAAAGAAAGAGAAGCTTTTCCTCAATCTCGCTTGTTGAATATATATATAAACATTCTAAATTAAACAAATGGATTCCAGGAGTGTACTAATAGAAATAAACATCTCCAGCGAACAGCTAACACCAGGATTATAATGATATTAGGAGTTAGTTGCGATAATGGAATCATCCCACTATTAGATAAGGAAAGACTATTCCATCTCACAGAGGCTGAAGTGTGTGTGATAAAATGCAAAATCTGATTGCAGTAGAACAAGACACAAATCTTAGTAAACTTGATATAATTGAGAATATTTTCTCAATTGAGACGTTATAACAGGATAGAGATCATACCTGCAGGTGAAACATTGGATATATTTCCACTAAATCAAGAAATAACATGTACCTGCTATTTCTATTTTATTACTTTGGAAGTGATAAAAAATATAGTAAGACAAGAAAGGAAATAAAATTTAACGTAAAAAAAAAAAATCACATTATCTGTTAAAGTTCATTCCGAAACATATGTAGTTAAATATTCCACATTAGAGAAGGTCTACCTCAGTGTCTCAAATTTTTCGAGCAATCACCGTATCATATATTATTTCCTCGAGAGTTCAGTAATTTGAGAGGAATTGGTAAATGTACATAAGACGGAGAGCCCTAGGAAAGATGTATTCAAGTTAAGTACAGTTGCATGCGTTCACCAAATCTGTCACTCAAGCATTTGTTAAATAGAAGTAAATTCCCACTTCCTTAAGGCTGTCAAATGTCACCTTATCAGACAGTCCTGCCCTGATTACCACATCTAAAACAGCATCCTTCTCCCTCTCTAGCACTTTCTGGACCCTCGTCCAGCTTTATTACTGTCTGCATAACAAGCAGCATTATCACATAAAAATACATTTCTATTTCTTTGATTGTTCTGTCCAACAAACCCTATTCCACTACCACTTCAAAACATACTAGAAGCTAAGCTTTGTAGGGATAGTAACTGAGCCCTGCAGACATCTAAAAGAAGATGGTCACCCATTCTTGAAGGAAACTGCACGTGAACATCCCGAGGTGAGATATCATCCACAGTGACTGAGAAACAGTCTAGGTAGCAGCGTGCCTAGAATAGAGTGAGCCAGAGAGAGTTCTGTGGGACATGAGGTCACAGAGGTAGTCAGTGGCAAATGTACATAGGACCTTGTAACTGATGGTTAGAGACTTAGAACTTACTCTAAATAAGATGGGAGGCCTCCCCCCTTATTTTTTCCAAGCATAGGAATGGTATCTAGGAAGCATTAACTCTCTGTCTTCTGTGCAGGGAGTAGGCTATAAGGAGAGGAGAAATTTATAGTATTATTGAAATAGTTCAAGTGAGACTCATGTGGTGACAATGAAATTGGTGAGAAGTGGTCAGATCTGCAATATACTCTTAAAACAGAACCAACAGAATTTGCTAATGGGTTGGATTCAGAGTATTAAAAAGAAAGATGCCAAGGATGACTAAGGTTTTGGGTCTGAATAACTGAAAGAATGGTTCTGCCATTTATATTGAGATCCTAAAGACTAGGAAAAGATCAAGTTGTGTCAATTCGCTTTTAATTTTTTTTCGAGGAGAGGTAGGCAGAAATCAAGGATGCAGTTGCAGGCATGTTAAGTTTGAGATGTCAATGGTACATCCCTATGGAGATGTTCAAGAGACCATTGGATACACCAAGTTCAAGTTGAAGGAAGTGGTTAAGATTGAGACATAAATTTAGGAGTTATTAGCCCACTGAATATAAAACTGTGTGAATGGATAAAATCACCCAGCATAAGTGAGACTGGAGAAGATGTCCAAGGACAAAGCCCTGGAGAACTGCCTCATTTGATGGGGAAGAGGAGGTGACATAATCAAGAAAAGACTGAAAAGGAGGGAATCCAGGAGCCCATGGTGCCCTAGAAGCCAAGTGAAAGAAGTGTCTCAGAGAAGGGAGCAATTCACTGCATTGATTGCTCCCATTGCATTTACTAAGATGAAGACAGGGAAATGACCATTGAATTTAGCAACATAAAGGTCATTGGTGACAAAAGAAATTTCAGTAGAGTGGTCTGATTGAAGTGGGTTGGAGGAGAACGGAGGAGTGACTGTGAATGCAGCAACTACAGAAAACTTCCCAGAGCAGTTCCAACTGTAGGGGCTTGTAGAGAAACAATATGGTGAATGGAAAGGAAAAGGAAGAGGAACAGTTGCAAGAGCCATGCTCTTAACTAGGCAAGAGAACCTGAGATTCAGCAGACAAATGGAGGGAAATAACTTTGATCAGAAAACAGTTCATCCTTAACAACAGAAAAGATGGTAGAGTGTATAAGTAGAGGTGGAAGTGAGTGGGTATCTCCCTTGGTTGCTTCGATTCTCTGAGATAAAGGAGGAGCCAGTGGACATACGAGAAGGGTAGAGGGAAACATTCGTGTTGGAAACTGGGGGCTAGAATTGACGACAGAGATGTAGGGTCATCTACGCATTTGACATTATGGTCATCCATTATGGTTATATAAAATGAAATGAGTCAGCATTGTTCTGGTCTCTAACCTTGTGAGTTCGCAAAGGGACAGTCTCCACATCATGTCAAAACCAAGGACAGTGAGGTGAATTGGTTGGTCCAAGTCCCATGTGTGTATGGTGGTAGAAACTGGGTTTTCTAATTCCTATTTAGCTGTGTTTTGCATAAACATCTAAAACCATAGGAATGCTGTCCATATATTCCTTTTATTTTTGTTTTATTTCTTTTATTGGTTTAACACTACCCAATTTTCTTATCCAGGGAATAGAGTGTAGACTGACCACTCAGAGTAATGATACTCTCTGCATTATTACCATGATTTTCAACTTTCTTTGGGGTTACTTTACACAGGGCAACTGTAATATATAGCACAAGCAGAAAGAGCCCAAGAACTATTTATAGCATTACTCTAAATTCCAAGTTCCAAATCACTGGCTTTGAAATAAACTGTTGGCATTAAGTCCTTGGATAAGAGATCTCTATATATGGAAATCCAGTGAAACCCAAGTGCCCACTACATCAGGATTCTGGCTCCTTCCCAGTATGTCATCTTTATCTGTTCCAACTAGAATGTCTTTTTCCACATCCCCGAATAGTCCAGCCTAGTCTGGGACCCATATACCTAAAGGCTCTACCTGAGGCTGTGTAAGATTCCTCTGTATGGATCCTTCATGGTCAGCAAAAAAAAAAAAAAAAACCTACTTACTAACTGGTGCTGACCAATCAGTATTACCTAAAAATAACTGGGTATATTTGCATGAAAATTCTTTCTTTCATTTCAAAGGAATTTCTCGTATATATTTTTTCCTATGGCTTAAATGCAAAAAAAAAAAAAAA
>RCUC01119499.1:0-11135 GCA_003697995.1 Taxidea taxus jeffersonii | reverse complement strand
CCAATTAAAATTATACTATATTAGATTATATAGTCTTTTTCCTCATACCACTAAAGTAAGTTGACAATTTTCCATTTAAAAACATATTTGTTGAAAATGCCTACTGGTGATGCTTAATAATGCATGAGCCCACGGGTAGTAATTAAATACATGTTAGTGAGCCTGCTATAACAAAGTCACCCAAATAGATTGGTTTCCACTAGATGGTAAAAACCCACAAGTGAGCTGTCCACAGTTGACAGCACCAAGGCTATTATAAAAAGAGAGAAAGGTTCAGAATCCTTAGCATCATCATTCCTATCTCAGTTCAAAGTCTTCATCAGCCATCTCTTCATTGGATTATGACAATTGGTGGTATAGAAACCCAGACTATCTCTGTCTCAGTGCTCTGTGTATTCTCAGTATGTTAGGCTTCAATATCCTGATCAAAGGTGGGTGCTCCATCTACCACCCATACAGCCCATGACAAGAGGAAACCAAGGAAGAGACGACAAGCTCCTTTTCTAGTATTTGTCCGCATCACATCTGTCCCCATTGCCTAGAATCTAGAGCCAGTGGGGAGACTAACATGTAAGGGCAAGTAGAAAATGTAATTGTTAGCTAGGAAGCCACATATCCAGCTGGAATGCCTCATACCATAATTAAGAGGAGGCCAAGTTTTGGGGGTCGGGTGGTTGTTTTTGCCATACCACCTTATTGAAGCTGGTCAGTCAAATGTCTTTCATCCTCCTCTAAAGAGCCTCTATGTAATCTTCTGTAAAACAATATATACAAAGGGTGTCCAAAACAAGAGCAGGTGAGCTTTGAAAGTGAATTAAAGAACATATCCTAGAGGTTCAATCTAGATCATTGGTTCCTTCTCCAAATGTACCTTGGTCAACAAAGAACATGCTTCTTTTCCAAGCATGTATGTGTTTTTGCCAAAAAAACTATATATGAGATAAATCAGGCCTGGAAATAAATAGATGAATAATATTCACTCCCTATCCTTGGAGGGTTTACATCAGTGAAAGGGAGAGTCATGGGAACAAGGCATTAAGAGCTATAGTCACAGAATGAATGGAACAATGAGACACTACCATGATGCAGATGATTCATTTGGACTAAGGCTAGAGGGAGGTTGGAAAAGTTTTCACAAAAGAGAAGAGACTCTGCTTTTTTGTTAGTGGATTAAAAAGGCAGGACTCATTCAGGAAGGCAGGGGATGGAGGATGTTTGGTATAACTACAATGGAGGTTTGTGAAGGAATGGTGAGAGGATGGTGTGAGGTACTAGTGAAGTCAGCCTGGGCTAGATGACAAAGGTTTTAAGTGCCCCACTCAGAAGCTGACCCCTTTTCTTCTAGGCAGTGGAGAGTTGATGTGGGGTATCAGTAAAGCAAAGCATGTTGTAGGATGATCAACGTGATGACAATGTGAAGTTGGTGTAATTATGGAAAAACAATAGTAAGATGAGTTTGGAGGCTTTTGCAGCTGTTGCAATAATCCACTGAAGAGATGATGAACCAAGGCAGCGGTGCTAATGCCAGAGAAGAAGGGGAATAGATGTCCTTTCCATGTGGATCCCCTAGAATGGGTGAGGGGCAAAGGCAGGGAAGCACACAGGAGGATGAATCAGAACTCTCTGGTTTAAAATATTGAGCACAGAGTGATAAATTAGTTAAACTTGAGAGATGGATCAGAGTACATTCTTTGGTTCATGGCAGGGGCTCCTCCTATTTATGAGGAGCAGGGGCTCCTCATAAGAAGGCAAAGGATAACTTCTAATCACTATTATCAGATTTAGAAAGTTATTCCTCAACCATCACATAAAAACCCTTTACCTAAGATTCATTTCATTCAGCTTTACCAACTTTTAAGCTTCCATATCACTATCACTGATGAATCCCCCAATTTTGCCATTAGAGTTTTCACCGGCTCCCCAGTGTCCATCTCCACAATCATATTAATAGAAGTTAAGTTCATTGGACAATCTGTATTAGCCTCTAGCCTTGTGTTTTCTTGGCCTCGTTTTTTAAAAAAGATTTTATTTATTTATTTGACAGAGAGAGAGACAGCAAGAGAGGGAACACAAGCAGGGGAAGTGGGAGAGGGAGAAACAGACTTCCTGTTCAGCAGGGAGCCCGATGCAGGACTCCATCCCAGGACCCTGGGATCATGACCGGAGCTGAAGGCAGACGCTTAACCCACCCAGGCGCCCCTTTCTTGTCCTTTTCAAATTCACTGGCCACCTCAGTTTCACTTGATCTCGCACCTTTCTAGCAGAAAGAACCTTTTGGGCTATAAACCTCAATCAGGCAGTTCATATAGGGAGATAACCAGCTACGCAGTTATGACAGGTGGTAAGATTAAAACACACAGGTGCTAAGGAAAATCCTCCTGTGTACCTTCCCATGTCCTCATAAAAAAAGATACAAGGTAAAACAACAAAAGTTTTTAACTACACTTTTAATGTTTATACAAAAAACATCTATGAGATTCATTAGTCTCTTTCATAAGCTTCTGTTAGCGTAAGCCAAGAGCATAACTCTAAAACAGAATTCCAGAAAATCAATTCCACAGGGACCAAAATAAGGCAGTTCTCCCAAAGCTCCTCCCCTCAGAGCTTCTCAGCGAAACACTTGGAAAAAGGTGAGCTACATTTTATTGCCAAACCTTCATAACTCCATTTGGGGAAAAATTGTTTATAGAACCTAAAAGGGTATGAATACCCTTAGGAGAACTAAAAGTTACCTCATGCTTTCATCTGTGTTAACCATTTCTCTCAAACAACTTCTAAATAAATACTCAAAATCAGGGCATTTAGAGTTTTATCCCCTGACCAGCATCTGGATCTCTGGATCCCATATTCCTGGTCATACTGGTATGGAACTGCTCTTGAAAGTCAATAAAGTAATATCTGGAACGTGGGTCTTCGGCTCAGGCTGTCATTGTTGTTTTTCTTGGCAAGAAAATGCACCGGAAAGAAAGGCCAGCTTCTTGCAGCAAGGAGGTGGCCCAACAGAGGAGTCCAAAAAACCTGGGCCTCAAGTCTCCTAAAAGTCTGGTTAGCGCTCATTCCAGTCTATGGACAAAAAAACAATCAACCTGCCCCCTTTCAGCCACTCAGAGTCTCCTTCCCAGAACACAGCCACAATAATCTTAGTCTGAAACAAACAAGGCATTCTCCTTAGCTTTTAAAAGACAGAAAAAGCAAAACCTTAGTAAATACAGCATATTAAACCTTGTTGTCTACTTCAAAAAAACTGATAATGAATAAAATGATAACTAATAAACTGATTGCTTAAGAAACTGACTTAGTTAACTCATTGTATGGAGTCATTGATCCTAAGTCAGTTGGATGTTGAGGGTTCCTGACAAAAATGATCATCTTAATGATTGATCTGTAACCCTCCTTGGGAGTTATTAATTAATTAACAGTACCTGCTGTCCATTATGGTTATTCCTATTTCATAAGAATGAACTTTCACCTGTTTTCTAAGGACATATAAATTCATCCACTGACATTCTCATCAAAACGAACAGGGTGATCTGGATGGAGATCACACAGAGAAAGAGCAAGGGCAATATTCAGACTGTGGCAGTAAAGGAATAAAACCACTAACTGCACTTAATAAACATAACTAAGTGTGCTGCCAATCTACAAGTTAAACACACACACACACACACACACACACACACACACACACACACCTTTAAGGGCAAGAGGATAAGTAAATACCTAAGCTCTGTTTGGGACTGGAATCATGTCTATTCAGGATAGCAATACACTCACTCTTCCTTCCCTCCCTCCTTCCTCCCTTCCTTCCTGCCCTCTTCTATAATTCCTTTTTGTTCCCTTCTTATTTCCTTCCTTCCTTCTCTCTTCCTCTCTCCTTCCCTTCCTTCCTTCCATAATTTTGTGAGCATCTGTAATGTGTTAGCCACTCTGCTCATCACTGAGGACAGAAATAAGAAAAGTCATTATCTCTGCCCTCAAAGAGGTTACAGTCTAATAGTCAGCAAAAGATAATTAATAACTCTGATTATTAGCCATGAGTGTCTTTGCTAAAAACAAAAATTAAGGAAGTTAATTATTACTTAATGCATTCTAGTCAGGAAGCAAAAACCTTTCTAATTTGGTATCAATAGGACACACACTAATTAAAATGGATTTTATTGACAAAAATATTGGAAATCTGTGTAATTCCTAGGAAATCAAATACAGCCATGGTCACTAAACATCCATTTAGCAATTATTTGTTTAAATTTTTGTACAAATCACTTCCTATTCTAGTCATAAAAAATTAGGATTCAAGTTATTTGTACTCTTAAAATATGTGCACATAAATGCCCATTTTTCTAAATAGTCTATATTAGTGAAGTATATTTTATGTTACATGTAAATAATATATTATATATTATACATTTTATATATGAATAATAAAATATGTCCTTACACATTAAAAAATAAGAAATGTCTATTAGTAGCTCTTGGTGAACATCCAAAACTTCTCCATAATCTCCAGTTCAACCAATCTTTCCAAGAGAGATTGTGTGAAATCTGTCTGAGCAGCCAGGGAAGAAGATGCCAAAAAGTTTCCTCAGGACCTCTTGACTCCTCATTCAGAGGCAGCACCCAGAGAGGGTCTTCTAGCTAGGTATCCTTTGTGGGGTGAGTTCATGCAGGGACAAACCATCCAAGCAAATTACAGGGAGAAATGTCAACACCTGCATTTAGTTATATTTGAAGTCTTCATTAAGAGAGAGACCACACCAAGATTCATGACAGATTCACAACAAAGCAGAAGTTTTTAGAAGTACTTTGAAATTATCCCCATCTCATTTACAAAGGAAGATGGCACATCTCTCTAACAAGCAAGCCACTTAGTGAAACCACATGGGACAGAAAGCAAGGAGAACATCTCGATTGGCCAATATTACAGGAGTAATTTAAGAAGTCAGCAAGTCATTACCCTAGTTGGAATCTGACCAGGAAACCAGGATTAACACCCCAAAGCCTTTAGGTAAAGTGCCAGGAACTCTTTAATGACCTACTCACTTAGGGTGTTAGAGAACTGATTACTAGGGGAGACTGAACAGCACTAGAACATCCTTTGGGATAAAATTTACATTACTATCACTGCTTGTGAAAAATGTTGATGTTTAATTCCTTAACTGTTTCTTTTTATGGAGTCCACAGTGAGGAAAATATGGACACTTTTATCATCGCATATTTAATAATGAAGTGAAATTTAAAGTCAAGAGAAAAACATTTAAGTGCAGTAAAAATCATTTTCTTTAGTCTAACCCAGCTCTGAGCAGAACTCCAACTCATAGTTGAAAACCAAGGTATGAATGACAAAGGACACACTGGAAAGTAGCACACAGTGTTCAGACTAGAAATATTTAGAGATAAAAATTCCAAGAACTATAAGAGTCTTGTTTGGCTTTATATGCACCAACACTTCTGAATCTGTGAAGCTTATTTTGCTTGGGATTTCTATAAAACTGAGCAAGAAGCCACATGACAACAGACATGCAATGCTGTGTTACCATTCCCGATTGTTTATTACCTTCCTTGTGAGATAACATACCTCCTGCTTGTTGTTCTGTGGTTCACTATGCCTCCATATAAGCAGTATACATCTCCCCATGCAACTGTATGGCGTGGCCATGTGGTTTTATTGAATAAATGAGGTTGGAGCAAATGAGATTGTGTGCAGAAGTATTGCAGATCTCCCCCAGCTTCCTTGTCTTTCTTCATTTATGAGGATGGCTTGTCCCAAAAGGATATTGTTCCTTCAGCCCAGGTTCAAGAACAAAAAGGTATATGATGCAAAGCTAAACAGATCCAAGTAGCACTATGGCAGCCACAGCCAACTGTCATCACCCACATGAAGTGACAAGAAGAAATAAACATCATTGCAGACCATGGCAATTTGTGGGCTACTTGTTGCCATTGCCACACCAAGACTGCATAATACATATTCTTCCCCAATACAGGATCAATAAAAATAATTTCATAGAAAATCATTGTTCACGTAAAAATTGACCGTAAAGACCTGATGAGAAAATGAGTCTTGTTCTGTGTACAAGGCAAATAAGACATTCCTCACTAACAGGTGGAAAGATCTTCTCTACTTTCATATCTTTCCGATTTATACATATCTATATGATAAAATACTTCCCCCAGGAGCTTGTGGTCATAGAACACAGAACAGTGACATAAATCAAGTTTCTCTGGTGATTCTTTACTTCTCCTATTGTTGTTTTCATATGCCTTTGTAGCACATTCTTCTCCCCAAGAGTCCAGGATATTTCAAGTATCTTGAGATTCTCATTGCAAAATTCTTGTTGCAAACAACCTCCTCACTTCCTATGGCCTACATCCTTAGGATTCATGTGACAATATGTAGGAAACTTTAGGACTCTAAAAGAGTCCCTAAAGTATCAGGGACTCTGATACTTTAATTAAGTCAGAATTAAGAGGGAATTATTCTGGGCAGGGGGCAGGATGGGGGCGGTGGGAGTGAGGATGGTAAAGCTCTCTCCGGAACCCCTACAATCATACCCAGACCACAGAGATTATTGGCTACTAGTTTTAAACACAATATAAATCTGTCTAAAAGACTCAAAAATGCTGGGGCAATTCCATAGAAAATAAAACCGTAGAACAAATCCAAAAGTCATAGAAACCCAATAGCCAGGTGGAAAGCGCCTCCAATCCTTTGAAGATGTTAGTGGGGAAAGAAAGGGAATGAAGACATTCTTCTCTTCCTCTATTCATATAAACATTTGTGATGGCTTTCTGAACAAAGAGGAGCAGCTGCTTTCCAGCCAGCGGATCAAAGTGTGAGCAGGTGACGATGACTGCTTTCTAAGAGAACTCCATCAAGCACCGAAGTGCAAAGGTGAAAATTCGAATGCATGGAGTGAGTAGGTGTTGAAATAGCCACACAATATTTCCAAAAGTTCAGAGAAGATTACCATAGGCTATGTCCTGGAGTTGGGGAAATGTTTGAATTGGGAGGGTTTTCATTTTTGCCTGAAGTGATTCCCCGACTTTAAATTTATACCTTTCTAGCTATGACATTTTCATAAAACAAAAGATCTCATTGTTCCTCCTTTCCTCTGTGAACTCTTATTTAATTCACATAGCACACTGGAGTCCTTTCATTTGTCTCTGGTTTCCAGCACAAAACGCTGTGGTATCTTCTTAATTGACAGCCAAATGTTTATAAGCCCCCCTTTCCAGGACAGGTACTTTTTATTTGAAATGCCATTGATAGATTTAATTTTGTTCAACTTTCTCAAAAAACAATCCCACTGGCGCAGTAAAATATATTGAGTTTGATGTGTTTGGCTGCAAGAACTTTCATTTGGCCAAGGCCACATAGTCTGAAGTCTCCAAGTGTAAATTATAATGTTATTTGAGATGAAGTAGAGAGTCATTTGTGGTGCCCAGGATGACACATGATGTAATCTTACGCTCTATCTGCAGGTGTGATATTGGATTCTGCTGGGGCAGGCACCTGGTATCCATGTTCAGTCTGGCCTTGTTTCAACACAGTCAACCATGGCTGAATATGACTAGAATAAAATAGAACCCAGCTATGGCAGATCTTTTTTTTTTTTAAGAAGAGGAATGATGAGCAACAATTACAATGAACTAAATGGTGTCTGATCACTCTTTTTTCCCTGAACAGCACCAAATTCTTGCTCTTTACAGTAATACTGTCAGTGCTATGTGAATATAGAAGCAAAACTATGTCTTATGAATAATAAAAATATGAATAATAAAAAATAATACTATATGGATTTTTACATATGAAAACGATACAGATATTGAGGTCTTATTTTTTTTTTCAAATACAGTTGATGGAAATATCCTGGGCCATGAATTTTCCCTTTATGACTTTATCACACTGGTATTTACTTCAGGAATGTAGGGATCCACCTCTAGTTTGTAAGCCAAAGGAGAGAAGGGACCCAGCAGCGTGCCCACCATTCTATTGTGCTTAATGCCTGTTTGCTGAAGGAATGACCAAATTCACATGTTCTTCTTTCTCATGGACTGATCTTTGCAGAGGGATTTCACCTACACACTAGACAGGTCACATAACTGGTGTTGGGGGTATAGACCCTAATCATGGCATAGAGAAAATCAACTCTGGTCATAACCCCACTGAGATGTCTGCTCAGATGCACAAACTCTCAGAATGCATAGTGATAACCAGATGTATCACCAGAGAGAAAGTGACCGCTTGGATATTTGCAGGGAAAGAGGGAAATAGGACTTGCCAAGTTATATCTCATAACCTAACCACTTTGAGATTTCCCCATATTAGGAAAGCTTATTAAATTGACCCTTATAAAGTTAATGGAAACTTGAATTACAGAGCCTGATTGACATTAATCTAGGCATAGGATTGATTGGTGTGGCAAATGTGATAGGCAGTTACATAACAGATCAATGGAAGTGTGAGACCAGATAGAAGGAAGAGGTGAAATCTCAAGACATATTTTGAATTGTTCTAGGAAAATGAAAACCATTTATCTAATTCTCTTCCTAAAGGAAAGGGGTAGAAATTATTTCAGTTGTTTAAAATTCAAAGATCTCAAATTGATTCTATGGTCATTATCTCATTCAATCCTCATGACATCCCCAAAAGGGGGATAAGGATTCTGAGACACCCCACTTAGATTAGGAAACAGGCCCAGCCTGGGTGGTGCCATTGAGTTAGACCCTGTGTCCTCTGTTTCTTCCCCCACATCAGGCTGCCTCTCTTGAATGTTCAAAGTCACTCAATTTGTCACCTAGTCATATTTAATCAGGCTGTATACCTTCAGAAGTGAAATGATTTTAAATCTGACAGCTCTTACCCCCACACCGGGCCCTTCTAGTCTCCCTCACTGCTCTATATGTTAGATGGCTCAATCTTGTGAAACATGTGAACTCAAAGTAACTTAATTTTTTCCATAAGCTCTACACTTTGAAGATCAAAGCTGGCATCTTGTCCACTCTAGCTCATGTGCCAGTGGCAAACAGAAGAAATTCCAAGGTCTTCCCTTTGAACAGACTATTTTGGCACAGAAGAGCCTCCTCATGGCAGCATTCACTCAGCCTATCTGACGGTCACGGAGTGGACTAAAGCCACTGCAGCTAGTCAGACTTCCTCAGTCAGGTTTCTCTGAAGTGATGGTGAGTATCATGTAACCTTTCAAAGCCCCCCCCTTTTTTTTTTAAATCAGGGAAGTGTTGTTCCTTCCCATGTTTGAATTCACACCCTATTCCTTAGCTAATTCAGCTCTAGGAAAGCTTTCAACAACTTTTGAAAAATAACCTCAAAGCCATTTTATACACGTTTATCAAGGTCCCCCCCCCCACTTTGTAAGTTCTCTGGAGGTATAAAAATGGTATAAATCATTGAAAAATATCTTATTTATTCATTAGCCAGTCAAAACTTTGTAATTTCATATAATGGCAAAGTTATTGAAATTTAGAGGAAAGACAGTAAGGGAGAGACAGGGAAATTTCCATTTCTCTCTAGGAAGGTCCTTGACAGAAACCCTTTTGCAGGCCCAATATGAAGACACACTTGGGGCTGCATGAAGTTTTTTGGTGTCCATGTGATAAGCTAGGTCTGCTGCACTGAAAAAAATTAGAAGAGAGAAAAAGGTTAAGGAACACGTGAAGAAATAGTACTAGGCTGCTTCCCAGATTTTGTCAACTCTCCAGAAAAGGCCAGCCATTTCCCAAAAGATTCAAGTGATATGAATGAAATAAGAGGCAAGTGAGAATCAAAATAGACACCAGAAAGATTTCAGAAAATTCACAAGTATCCAAATTTTCAAACAAGAGAATGATGTTATCAATCCTCTTGATCACTGAAAAAAAATTAAGGAGCTGAAGAATGAACAGATAATTGGTGAAAACTCAGAAATATAAGTGTTTACAAAGAAGATATAATCAAGGAGTCAGTTTAGATGTATTTACTGGTAGGAATATGGTATTTACTGGTGGGAGAAATGGGTGAACTGGTTTTTGCTTTTTTTTCTTTTTAGTTTAAATAAATTGAATAGTTTATAAAAAATAAGTAGTATTTACTTTTATGAATATTCACCTTAGATTAAGGAAATATTATGAACATATTTATCTAAGTTTGTAAAAGATATCTGACAAGTCTCATATGATATTCTTGTACACAAGAGGGATAAAAACTAGTTTGATTATGGTCTTATAACAACCCTCAGATTGCACTGGCTGGATATAATGCGTGTTTATTTTTCCCTCATACTACATCCAATGTGAGTCAGTAGAGGCACTCTGACTGATCATTTCTGGATCAAGGCTCCCTCCATCTTATAGCTGTGCCTCCTTTACATCTCCAGACTCTTCTTTTTTAAGATTTTATTTATTTATTTGTTAAAGAGAGAGCAGCAGAGGGAGAGGGAGAAGCAGACTTCTCACTGAACAGGGAGTCCAATGCAGGGCTCAATCTCAGGACCTTGGGACCATGATCTGAGCAGAAGGTAGATGCTTAACTGACTGAGCCACCCAGGCACCCCATAGGTATCCAGAGTCTTCTCCATGAAGTCAGTCTACAAGGAGAGATATATAGGATTGAACATGAGAGGTATTTATGCAACATGCCTGGCAGTGACTCACGCCACTACAACTCTCATTCCACTGGCCAGAACTTAGTCTCAGGGCCATACCAAACTGCACAGATTGGGAAATGAGGTCTAACAGGAGGCAGAAGAAGTCAAGGAAAGCATGAATTACATGAATACCAGTGACCACTAGTCTTGGCTACAACAAAAGTACAGTGATGGTTGTATCTACAATATTTCAATTAATAAATCTTATATTGGCATTTGCTTGGCCCTGTTACACCCAAATTTTTTTTTAATAAACAACATAATCAAACACTTGTAAAGTGCTCTTCTAATTTTCAGATGACACGCAATTGGGAAAGAGAGATAATAGGCCAGGTTAACGGCTAACAAACTTGTTCTGTAAGAGACCAGTTAGCAAATATTTTAGGTTTGGGAGGGATCCACACAGTCTCTGTCCTGATTAATCAACTCTACTATTGTATTACAAAAACAGTCTTAGATAATGTGTGTAACTCTGCTCAAAAAAAAAAAAAA
>RCUC01119498.1:0-30390 GCA_003697995.1 Taxidea taxus jeffersonii | reverse complement strand
TTTTTTTTTTTTTTTTTAAGATTTATTTATTTAAGAGAGCAAGCGAGCATAAGCAGGAGGGGTAGAGGGAGAGGGAGAGAATCTCAAGCAGACTCTTCACCAAGCATGGAGAAAGACAGACACAGGGCTCAATCTCAGAACCCTGAGATCACAACCTGATCCAAAATCAAGAGTCAATTGCTTAATAGCCGGGTCACTCAGGTACCCTGGAAAAATTTTTTCAGTCTCATATTCACAATGAAAAAGAGTAGGAGGGGTACCTGGTTGGCTCAGTCAGAAGAATATGTGATTCTTAATCTCAGGTATTAGCTTGGGCCCCATGTTGGATGCAGAGATTACTTAAGTAAAACTTAAAAAAAAAAAAAAAAGAGTAGGAGACAAGACTATAGCAACAGCATTTCAGAAGCTAGAGAGTGGAAGAGCATTTGACTGCAGAAGCTAGAAAGCAGATGAAGTGGGAACCTGGTTTAGTTTCCCACCATCATCACTCTGCTAAGCCAATAGCAAGGTAAGCCTAGGAGCAAGATAAATTTCCATCAAGGAATCCCCAAAAGACTAGAAGATTCAAATCTCAACACAAATAAAATGGGAATAATTTCCGTATTTCCCATCCACTTGTTGTGAGAGCAAAACAGGAATTGTACATGAAAGGGCTTTTCAAATAGTAAAGTGTTAGAGTATAATATAGAGGAACCTTATCAAAATAAAATAAAATTAAAATAAAGGAGCTTTATCTTTACCTTGCCACGTCATTACCCCAAGGAATCGATCAGCTACTTCCTGAGGGAAATTCCAATGGTCCGGAAGGCACAAGGTTCCATCAGATCTTTCAGAACACAATTTCTCTAGGTTAGCAATCAGGACGTTCAGACAGATGTTGACCAAAGTGTAGGGAGATGCCTCCTCCTAAAAAACAAACTTTGTTAGAATACACCTACAAAAACTCAACATAAAAGTGGTCATGCAAAATACATCAAACCACTTGATGAAGCTATCTGAAGATACATTCTCTTTATCCTAATAGTGATTTATATGATTTATATGTAACAAAACCACCTTATTCCAACTGTTAACTGAATAGAAAATTTTATCTATTATACTTTCTGTTCTAGGACAAAAAAAAATAATTTCTCTCAATCACTCATCACTCATCACCTGTTCTGTACCAGCCACTGAAAATACAGGATGAGCAAAATATAGTTCTAATCCTTTTGGAGCCTCAGTTTTAATGCAGACTACAACGAAGAATTCTGACAATTTCAATAAAACACAAGGGACAACTCACACAGAAATCACATTGTCATTCATTCAACAAGTATTTATTCAATGATTTCTATGTCCCAGAGAAGAGGAAGGAATGCCTATTATAACCCTCAACAGTTCATGAAAAGACCAATACTTCCACATGTGCTGACTGAATTTCATCCCTCCTTGCCTCTTCCTGTCATTTCTTCATTCATACATACATCTTTCAAACTCTCCTCAAATAGATCATTCTTAACATATAACTTATGCTCTACTATGTATCTTAAAAACAACAACAAAAACCTTATGTTGACCCCCATATTCTCTTCAATATATACATACATACCTACAATAAAGTTTAGTTTATAAATTAGGCACTGTAAGAGATTAACATACTGTATTAAGCCATATGAATGTAGTCTCTCTCAAAATATCTGATTATACTATAATGCACACTACTTGTGATGATATAAAATTGATAAAATGCCTATGTGATGAGATGTAGATAGGTAACGACACTACCTTCTGACAATACAACAGGAGGAAGATCACCTGCTTCTGGACCACAGCTGCTTTATAGTAAGTGAAACCAGAGAAAGTGAAACCTCAGATAAGGAGGGACTACACCACTTTCTTCCTATTCATTTTGTTTTTGTTTTTTAACTGAGGTGTAATTTACACATAGCAAAAAAAAAATTACTTTTTGTTGTATCCTTAGTTCTGTAAGTTTTAACAAATGCAGTCATGTATCACCACCACAATAAAGAGAACAGTTCTATGACCCCAAAATTCCCTATGTCCCTTTGTAGATAGTCCCTCCCACCATCCCCATACATCTGTTCTGTCCCAGAGTTTTACCTTTTCCAAAAAGTCATATAAATAGAATCATACACTATGTAGGTCTTTTGAATCTGGTTTCTTTCACTTCCCATAATGCATCTGAGATTCATCCACGTTGTTGTGTGTTTTTGTAATTAGTTCCTCTTTATTGCTAAGAAGTATTATTACAGGGGCGCCTGGATGGCTCAGTGGGTTGGGGCCTCTGCCTCCAGCTCGGGTCATGGTCCCGGGGTCCTGGCATCAAGCCTCGAACTGGGCTCTCCGCTCGGTGAGGAGCCTGCTTCCCCGCTCTCTCTGCCGGCCTCTCTGCCTGCTTGTGATCTGTCAAATAAATAAAATCTTTTTTTCTTTTTTTTTTTTTAAGATTTTATTTATTTGTCAGGGAGAGTGAGCACAGGCTGACAGAGTGGCAGGCAGAGGCAGAGAGAGAAGCAGGCTCCCCGCCGAGCAAGGAGCCCGATGTGGGACTCGATCCCAGGACGCCGGGATCATGACCTGAGCCGAAGGCAGCTGCTTAACCAACTGAGCCACCCAGGCGTCCCATGTCAAATAAATAAAATCTTAAAAAAAAAAAAAAAAGTATTATTACACTGCATGAATGTTCCACAATTTTATTCAACAACTTCAGAGCATTTGGATTGGGACGCCTGGGTGGCTCAGTAGGTTAAGTGTCTGTCTGCCTTTGGTTCAGGTCATGATCCTGGAGTCCTGGGATAGTCCTGCTCAGCAGGGAGTATGCATCTCCTTCTGCCCCTCACCCAGTTCATGCTCTCTCTCTCTCAAATAAATAAAATCTTAAAAAAAAAGAGGATTTGAATTATTTAAAATTTTAGACAATTTTGAAGAGAGCTGCTCTAAATATTCATGGAAAGGTTTCTGTGAACATAGTTTTCACTTGGGTAGTTGGGTAGTTACCTAGGAATGGGATTCCTGGGTCCCGGGGATTCTACACTTCCTACTCATGTATGTATTTAACTTTATGTAAGAAACTGCTAACCTGTTCTTCCAAAGTGGATCTATGATTCTGCATTCTGAAAAGAATCCCCAAAGAATCTCAGTTGCTCCAAACCCCCATGCCAGAATTCATGTCCGAAAAGAACTGGAGAAGCAAAAAAATTTCCTGAAACAGTCCCAGTATCCCAGCAGACTTCTCCTTAGGTCTCAAAGCCAGAACTGAAGGGTGCCTGGGTGGCTCAGTCATTAAGGCGCTGCCTTTGGCTCAGGTCATGATCTCAGGGTCCTAGGATCAAGCCCCACATCAGGCTGCCTACTCAGCAGGAAGCCTGCTTCTCTCTCTCCCTCTGCTGCTCCCCTCCATGTGTTCCCTCTCTCGATGTCTCTGTCAAATAAATACATAAAATCTTAAAAAAAAAAGCCAGAATTGGTTCATATGCCCATGGGAAAATGGAGATTATGCTTCACATGGGTAATTTCCATAGATCTATCTTCCTGGTCACCATCTACTTAGTGGTGTTTAGTTCTTCAAAGTCTAATTGTATATTGCTCTTTTTTTCATGTTTTAGTTCATCTTTTATTTCTTTACTCTTTTTTTTTAAATATTTTGTTTATTTATTTGACAGACAGAGATCACAAATAGGCAGAAAGGCAGGCAGAGAGAGACAGAGAAGCAGGCTCCCCGCTGAGCAGAGAGAGCCCGATGTGGGGCTCGATCCCAGGACCCTGGGATCATGACCTGAGCCGAAGGCAGAGGCTTTAACCCACTGAGCCACCCAGGCGCCCTATTTCTTTACTCTTAAATATACTTATTTTATAGTGTTTTAGGAATTCCATTTTCTAACATCTCCTGGAATATAACACTTTTACTCACTGATTCTTAGTCATGTAGACTCACCCTTTATAAATCAAGTTTGTGAGTTCATCTTTTTTTTTTAAGCTTTTATTTATTTATTTGACATAGAGAGAAATCACATATAGTCAGATATGCAGGCAGAGAGAGAAAGGGAAGCAGGCTCCCTGCTGAGGGGCTGGATCCCAGGACCCTAGGATCATGACCTAAGCTGAAGGCAGAGGTTTTAACCCACTGAGCCACCCAGGTGCCCCATGTGTTCATCTTTAGTGGGATTTTATTTGTAGGACTCCTGTGAGGCCTGAGTGAATACATGTCCCATCAGAGAGATTCTGCTGAACTCAGTTATCCTGGGGGCATTACCAGGGATCACTTTGGTAATTTCCCAGCTATAGAGTTCCTGAACCAAGCAAGAAATGTCATTTAAAACCCTGAATTTGGGACGCCTGGGTGGCTCAGTTGGTTAAGCGGCTGCCTTCGGCTCAGGTCATGATCCCAGCATCCTGGAATCGAGTCCCACATCGGGCTCCTTGCTCGGCAGGGAGCCTGCTTCTCCCTCTGCCTCTGCCTGCCACTCTGTCTGCCTGTGCTTGTTCGCTCTCTCTCCCTCTCTATCTGACAAATAAATAAATAAAATCTTTAAAAAATAAATAAATAAATAAATAAAAATAAAACCCTGAATTTGTGCAAAGACAGGCTTGTGATAACAAACTTTTAGGAGATACCTTTCTACTCAAAATCCAAGCCAAAACTTACAAGATTCCCCATTTCTCTGTCCCACAAGGAGATTTTTTTTAGATCTACCACTTCACTAAAGTAAAGCCAGCCTTTGTTAGCCCATATTAGTTATCCTATACATATATATACAGTTTACAGTCTCCACTCAAATTCCCTACCTGGTTTTGGCAAAAGCCTAACCTCTAATCCCTGGTTATTGACCTTGGTAAATATCAAAGCTTCAGGGTCTGCTTATATCCTGTTTTCCAGTTTCCCTGAATTAGGTGGGAATGCTGGGGATTTCTCTTATTTTGAAAGTGTTCATGACATTTTATCCCAAATATTTAGTTTTAAGGCTTTCTGATATTATTTGCCATATTACTGAACATGACAGCCCCGTTTTTTTTTAAAGGCTTATTTATTTATTTACTTATTTATTTGAGAGAGAGAGAGCGCACAAGCAGGCAGAGAGAGAGGGAGAAGCAGCTTCTCCCCTGAGCAGGGAGCTCAATCCCAGGATCCCGGGATCATGACCTGAGCCAAACGCAGACGCTTAATCAACTGAGCCACCCAGGTGCCCCTGGAGCCCACTTTAAAAAAATGGGGTGCTTGGGTGGCTCAGTGCTTTAGGCACCTGCCTTTGGCTCAGGCCATGATCTCAGGGTCCTGGGATCAAGCTCCATGTCAGGCTCTCTGCTCTTTAAAAAAAAATAAAATAAAATGCTGAATCAAATAATAACCAAGTTGTCCAGCCACCATGCTGCAGCTCTACCTTTGGCATTTCAATTCATATGGCATTAGAGTTTTGATCTCCACAATGCATTGAGAGCACACAGGAAACAAGACCATTTCTTTTATAAAGCATCATTTGCCAATCCCTTTCTCTCTTTTTTTTTAAGATTTTTATTTATTTATTTATTTGACAGACAGAGATCATAAGTAGGCAGAGAGGCAGACAAAAAGAGATAGAGGAGGAAGCAGGCTCCCCGAGAAGCAGAGAGCCTGATGTGGGGCTCGATCCCAGGACCCTGGAATCATGACCTGAGCCGAAGGCAGAGGCTTTAATCCACTGAGCCACCCATGCCAATCCCTTTCTTTTTTCTTTTTAATATTTTGTTTATTTATTTGAGAGAGAGACAGTGAGAAAGAGCATGAGTGAGGAGAAGGTCAGAGGGAGAAGGTCAGAGGGAGAAGGTCAGAGGGAGAAGCAGACTCCCCGTGGAGCTGGGAGCCCGATGTGGGACTCGATCCCAGGACTCCAGGATCATGACCTGAGCTGAAGGCAGTTGCTTAACCAACTGAGTCACCCAGGCGCCCCGCCAATGCCTTTCTTAAAACAAATTCTAAATCTTCCAAGTTAAGAGAATCAAGTAATAAAAGCTCACATTGCACTCTGGATCAATCTAATTTTAATCACATTTCCCCTTCTTCTAGAAATTAGTGTGCTAAAAATAGCATGTTTTCAAATAAACTAACAATGGCTAATTGTATTCCATCTACTGTCTTGGATGGATATAAACTAACAAGAAAAATTTGCACTCAAAAACACTACTTTTAATTCCCTGAAATACAGACGGTAGAGAATTTTTAATGGTGTTTCTACAAGACATACCAATTTAAGATCATTAACTGTCTATTTGTGGTTAATTCTATTTATCAGCTGTCATAAAGCATCACTGGAACTGGAACTGTGCTCAAGTACCATCTCTTGAAAACCAGAACATGAAAACAAATTCTGACCCACCAACAGGTCATCAACAACTTTTCACTTAGATAGCAAAGGCTCAATGAGCACATGTTAAAAGAATAAACAATAAAAATGTCAAGGTTCAAGAGTTTACAATATGTACCAAACAAAAAAGAAGTATTCACAGACACTTTACTTTTGGCAATAGATCAAGTTGCAAAAAAGTTACATATATGGATCTTTATAAATTATTTCATTTTGGAGGTGCCTGGATGGCTCAGTCTGCTAAGTGGCTGCCTTCCACTTAGGGCATGATTGATCCTGGAGTCCTGGGAGTGAGCCCTGCACTGGGCTCCCTGCTCAGTGAGGAGCCTGCTTCTCCCTCTGCCCTTCATCCGCTGCTCATGCCCACTCTCTCTCTCAAATAAATTAATTATTTCATTACCAATCTACCTTTCTATATGAATTGCTATCTGGATGACCTTGCATTACTGCACCTTATAAAGAAAAGCTTGGTGGCTTTTTGTCAGAATGTGAATACTTATCTAATTTATCTATTTCGCAACTTTGATGATAATGGATTTGTTGCTGTTGTTTAGTTCTAAAAGTAGAATATGAAGATATCTCAAATTCGTTTTGGAAATATGGAGAGGACAAACATAAATAACTAAAAAGTGAAGTACCTGTACTCTCAAATGATTATTTTTAACCACTCCTTTATATAGACATATTGGGGAATGGAACAGTACTGAAACAGGATTTATCAGGATTAATAACATAATTTGATAAAGAGTAGAACATCTAAACAGAATTGGGGAGAACAAATACCACCGTTATCTATTTCTTTTGTTTCACATGACAGTGCTTTATATGGAAGGTATCCAGTAAATTCAAATTAATTTAAAACAAAATCCTGGGGCACCTGGGTGGCTCAGTTAAGCGGCTGCCTTCAGCTCAGGTCATGCCCTATCAGGCTCCCCGCTCAGTGGGGAGTCTGCTTATCCCTCTCTCACTCCCCCTTCTTGTGTTCCTCTCTTGTTCGCTCTGTCAAATAAATAAATAAATAATCTTTAAAAACAACAACAACAAAACCCCCCAAAATCCTATCCATACATACCTTTTGTTTTAAGTTAGCTTTACACCCAACATGGGGCTTGAACTCATGACTCAAGATCAAGACTGCTATACTGGGGACGCCTGGGTGGCTCAGTTGGTTAAGCAGCTGCCTTCGGCTCAGGTCATGATCCCAGCGTCCTGGGATCGAGTCCCACATCGGGCTCCTTGCTCGGCGGGGAGCCTGCTTCTCCCTCTGCCTCTGCCTGCCACTCTGTCTGCCTGTGCTCGCTCTCGCGCTCTCTCTCTCTGACAAATAAATAAATAAAATCTTTAAAAAAAAAAGACTGCTATACTGACTAAGCCCAGGCACCACTCCTATTTGTATATTCTAGTATATGCACTGCCAAAGTGAGCACTTCTATCCATAGATTCTAAATACACAATTTTATAAAGTACTCTTATGAACCTGGAAGATGCTCCTTGTAGTATGTGACTATTACAAGATCACACCCAAAGTCCATGCTATACCAATACTGAATGTGAAATTCTATTTACGCGTAAAACATATTCCATTATTTCTCACTTTAAAGACCTATACTTTCCATTAGTAAGAATGAATCAATTCCTTGTTCAGGACAACCACCAAGTCATACTTCATTGTCATAAATTTTTGATTTAGAATCAGCAGCTGTGTAACACACGAAGTCTTACATTGATGTGGATGGATTATCACTAACCTCCACAATTCCTAAAACATAATTTTTTAGGGACGCCTGGGTGGCTCAGTTGGTTAAGCGGCTGCCTTCGGCTCAGGTCATGATCCCAGCGTCCTGGGATCGAGTCCCACATCGGGCTCCTTGCTTGGCAGCAAGCCTGCTTCTCCCTCTGCCTCTGCCTGCCTCTCTGTCTGCCTGTGCTTGCTCTCACTCTCTCTCTCTCTGACAAATAAATAAATAAAATCTTTAAAATAAATAAATAAATAAATAAAATATTTAAAAAATAAAAAATTTAATTAAAAAATAAAATATTATAAGTAAAGCGAATGTATACAGTACACTATGGAACCAGACAGAAAATGGGTTGAATACTTTTCTAACAAAATCTGTTTTAATCCCAGTCAGCGGCAACAAAAAATGTGCTTAAGATACTGTTAGTGAACATTTAAAAATCCAGCTTTTCGGGACGCCTGGGTGGCTCAGTTGGTTAAGCAGCTGCCTTTGGCTCAGGTCATGATCCCAGCGTCCTGGGATCGAGTCCCACATCGGGCTCCTTGCTTGGCGGGGAGCCTGCTTCTTCCTCTGCCTCTGTCTGCCTGTGCTCGATCTCTCTCTCTCAAATAAATAAATAAAATCTTTAAAAAGAAAAAAAAAAATCCAGCTTTTCCATCAGCTACAAACAAATTTACAAATCATATAGCAGCATTTAAAAGTGAGTCCAAGGGCGCCTGGGTGGCTCACTAGTCGTTAAGCGTGTTAGGCGTCTACCTCAGCTCAGATCATGATCCCTGAGTCATGGAATCGAGCCCCACACCCGGGCTCCCTGCTGGGCGGGAAGCTTGCTTTTCCCTCTCCCACACCCACTGCTTGTGTTCCCTCTCTCGCTGTGTCTCTCTCTGTCAAATAAATAAATAAAATCTTTTCTTTTCTTTTTTTTAAGATTTTGTTTATTTGACAGAGAGATCACAAGTAGGCAAAGAGGCAGGCAGAGAGAGGGGGAAGCAGGCTCCCTGCTGAGCAGAGAGCCTGATGCGGGGCTCGATCCCAGGACCCTGGGATCATGACCTGAGCCAAGGCAGAGGCTTTAACCCACTGAGCCACCCAGGCGCCCCAAATCTTTTCAAAAAAATAAATAGAAGTGAGTCCAAAAGAGTACAGGAGCACAGACCAGATCTTTGCAGGCACAAAAGCCTTCCGACAAGGCGTTGTATGCAAAGTACCACCTCAGTGAATACTTCCTTCCCTCGGTATTTTAGGTTCACTATCACTAGAGCCTTCACCAGATTTTGAGTTCTAAGAAGGCGGCCCTTGAGGCCTTGTAGAATGTGGAATCTGACTTCAGAACACCTCATGTCAGGTTCAGGTTCTTGAGTAAATAAACTAACTTTCAGAGTTCTCAACTTCCCTACACACCAGTAAAACGGAGACTATCGATGCCTACAAAGAACGGGAGATAACCAGATTACTCAGTAAGCAGCAAACACACTCTTTTGGTTTATGTTTTGATAAGTTTGGTTTAGTAGGAATTCTGCTGGGGCGGGAGGAGAACACGTGAAATGAAGGCGTTTCAGTCTTGGGGTTCCACTCCCCCCCGCCGGGCTCAGGAGAGCCGTCCAGTTAGAGTTGCCAGGCCCAAGACCTGGTGTAGTAGGGACTGCTGGGTTACAACCTCTGTAGGGCTCCACGTCCACAACGCACGTGGCAGTACGGTCGAGGTTTGGGGCCTTTGGCTCCATTCTGACAGTAATAAGCGCCACCGTCTACTGCCGGCCAAGCCTAGTGCCAGAGATTATGTCCAAACTCATCCTACCCTGCAAAATACCGGCTGCCATACACAGGTAAGAGTCGGAGGCCCCAGGAAGGGACTCCCTCTTCCCCAAGGTGACCCGGGGAGCGGCACTTGCCCCGCCCGCGCCTCGGAGCCCTGGCGCTAGGTCAGTGCGCTCCGCCCAGAGGCTGGGACGCCCCAGGGAGAAAACTCCCTTCCAGCAAGCACTTCCCAGCGACGACGGGAGACCAGCCGAGGCTCAGCCCTTTCTGCTTCACGCCCGCGTCGGCCGAACAAACCAGCAAGTGCCTCCGCACAGCCCCTGTCGACTCCCTGACGAGCGTGGCGTCCCGCGAAGGTCCGCGTCCGCGCTCGGGTGCTCACCTGCACCACGCAGCAACCCAGCGCATCCTTCTGAGCGTCAGGCGGGACCAGAGTCCGGGGCGAGAGGCCCGGGTGCAAGAAGTGAACCATGGCGACCCCCGTCGGTGGGACGTCAGGAGAAAGCGGGCGTCGAGCCGGGAGCCGGATCCCGCGAGAGGACGAGGTGTCTCCAGCCGGGAGGCAGCTTGAGCAGCGCCGGCTCCCAGGCAGCGCACGCAGCCCTCACGCCGCTCCGTCCCCGCCGCAAAAGTTTTGAAACGCCCGGCGTGGCGGCGCGCACGCGCCCGCGCCCGCCTCAGCCTCGCCCCCTCCCGTGGAGGCAGGACCGCCGCAGACCCCGCCCCCAGGATGGGCTCTCCCCTCTCTTATTCTCACCCCCGCACACAGTCGATCACTACCCCACCTTATCAGGTCTCAGCCGTCTCCTTTTGGGCAGTGCTTCGCCCCCGCAAGCAGCCTTATACTTCTGTGCCACTCACCCAACTCCTACTCACCCCTCTGAGACCAAATACCCTCAAACCCACACCTTAAAGATTGATATCGCATTCCCGCATTCCCGTCACACCTCTAAATCCTGCCCACCGACCACTTCAGTGAAGTTGGGAAAGAGGATATATTTTTATATTTGCTTTAGTAATCACTACAGCCATGGTGGGGCTCGAACTCATGACCCGAGATCAAGAGTCGCATGCAGTACCCACTGAACCAGCCAAGCACCTGTAGAATATATGTTACACATTAAATATATATATATAAATACACATTAAATATATGTGTGTATACACACACACACACATATATATATATGTATATATATATACATATATATATACTTTTTTTTTTTTAAAGACCTTTCTCCTAAAACTCCAGCTCAGGCACCTCTATTATATCGGCCTTCTCTGTTTCAACTCCTACTGACATTGGATGATCAAATACCAAAACCACTTCTGACCTTTTAAGTCCGCAAAATGAGCTAGTCCACTTTCTTCTAACCCACAGGGTCCAAGAAAGCAACCCTCAAAGAGCAGTGAACTAGTACACTTCAGCTAATTTAGGATAAAATATGTCTTGAAAAGGGTACTTCTAAAAGCCTATGAGTCTTGAATTTGAATCTTGGAATGTTTGCTCAGTCCTACCTACTAAGTTGTAAACCTTGGGCAAGATTCTTAATTTCTTTAAAACTCAACATCCCCATCAGTAAACTAGGGTAAGAAAGAAAGATTAAACAAGAGAATGTCCATTAAAAACATAATAATGCTTGACACATAGCAAGTCTTTGATAAGTAGATTCAAAAGTTAAAGTAATTTTTCAAGTACAAATACTTTGCAAAATGCTTTCCTTTCACATTTATTATTTTATTTAATCCTCATACCAAAAAAAAAAAAAAAAGTCCTTGTCAGGTATCTCCATTTTACCCACAGAGAAACTGAACACCTGAGAGGTTGAATAGACAAGTTAAATTGTTGCATCTGATGAGTGGAAAACCTGATGGTCAAAATCTAGTTTTCTAACTGCCAGTCCAGCTAATGTTTTATGTTTTTTTCCCAGTGGACTATTTCATAACTTCTCCTCTATCCTCCTCAAACTTCCAAAACTTCCTCCCCCAACCATATCCTCAGCTGCCTGTTTTACTGAAAAAAGAAAAGCAATTAAAAAAAGAAAAAAGAAAAAGAACATCCCAAGCTCCCACCATCACCACCACATCTACCCAACTATCTGTACTATCACCTGTTCTTACCTAAACCCAACTCCAGCACTTGGACTTGTCTGCTAGATCTGATTCTGTCTTGCTTACTCAAAGATATCATCCCGCAACATGCTTTCTTTCTCCTGCATTATCATTTCTCCCCCTTTCTTGGATCGTTGCTACCAGCGTACAAACAAGCTGAGGGGTACTTAGTGTTCAGTCAGTGCAGAGTGGGACTCTTGATCTTGGTTGTAAGTTCCAGCCCCACACTGGGTGCAGAGATTGCTTAAAAATAAAATCCTTTAAAAAAATAAAAAATTGGGGGCTCCTGAGTGACTCAGTCATTAAGCATTAAGTGTCTGCCTTCAACTCAGGTCATGATCCCAGAGTCCTGGGATGAAGAGGGCATTGGACTCCCTGCTCACTGTAGAGTCTACTTTTCCTCCCTCTGTTCCTTCTTCCCCACCCCCAACTTTGTGCTTATCTCTCTCTCTCAAGTGTATAAATAAATAAATATCTTTTAAAAATAAATAATAAGTCAAGCTAATACTTTTCCCATAATAAAAAACAAAAATACTACTTTTGACCTAATTTCTCCATTCAGGTGGTTAAAATAAAACAAATGGATAGGGGCACCTGGGTGGCTCAGTGGGTTGAGCCTCTGCCTTCGGCTCAGGTCATGGTCTCAGGGTCCTGGGATGGAACCCCACATCAGGCTCTCTGCTCAGCGGGGAGCCTGCTTCCCCCCCCCACCCCGCCACCAACTGCTCTGCCTACTTGTGATCTCCCTCTGTCAAATTAATAAATAAAAAAAAAGTCTTTAAAAAAAAGAAAAACAAAAACAAAAACAAATGGATACCAGCTTGAAAATTCCTTGGACAACAACAAAAGTTTAATTTAGCTTATTTTCCAAAGCTAACTTAACTGGGTCATTTCTTGCTTAAGCCTCTGAAAATCATATGCAAAACTTAAACCTGGGGTGCCTGTGTGGCCCCTTCCCACTGCTCATGCTCTCTCAAATAAATAAATAAAATCTTTTTAAAAATTTTAAAAAAAGAATAAAAGAGGAGTTAAAAATGATTTCCAAAATTTTATAAGCAACTGAAATGAAGAAGTAGGTCTATACTGAAATAGGAAGGACTAACAAGGAAAGCGAGTTATAGAAGGATATCACTTCTTTACTTTTGGACACACTGAGATGTTTACATAACCAGGTGGATATGTTGAATGGACAGCTGGATATGACCCTGAAGTTTAAAAGTGAGCCATAGGTTAGACATCTTAAAATAGGGATACATCAGCATACAGATTGCTTTTAAAACTATGAAACTAGATAAAATCCCCATGAGAATGGATAGAGGAGAGGTACACAGGTACTAAGTCCTGGCAAACACAAAGATGGAGACTCTGGGAGCGCCTGGGTGGCTCAGTCTGTTAATCGTCTGCCTTTGGCTCAGGTCATGATCCCAGGGTCCTGGGATCAAGCCCGAATAGGGCTCCCTGCTCAGCAGGAAACCTGCTTCTCCCTCTCCCACTCCTCCTGCTTCTGTTCCCTCTCTCACTGTCTCTCTCTCTGTCAAATAAATAAATAAAATCTTAAAAAAAAAAGATGAAGAATTCTGGAATCAAGTGGATGAGAAAGAGCAATCAATGAGGTAGGAGGAAGAGAGAAAGAAAGAAGAAAGAGGTAGGGATGGAGGAGGAGGAAGGGATGTGTTCTGGAAGCCAAATGAAAGTATTTTAGAAAAGAAGGTATCACTTGAGTCAAACGCTGCTGAATAGTCAAGACAAAGAATGAAAAGTGACCACTGAATTTAGCAACTTGAAAGTTGACAAGAACTGTTTAATGGAGTGGCCAGGGTGAAAGAAAATGGTAGGAGACAGTGAATACAGACCACACTATGGGGGCAGCTTTGCTGTAAAGCATAGAAGAGATATGGGGGTAATACCTTGTCAAAAGTTCAGAAATATTTGAAGTAAAACCAATGAATCACCAAAGTAGTGATTAGTAAGAGTTTATTGGGCACACCAAAACTCTGCAAACCAAGAGCTCTCAAAACCAAAATAGGGATTATGGTTCAGGGGTATAAAGCAGCTTATATAGTGAGAAAGCAATGATTGTTTATTCTTCACAGTGATTGATTATAATACTAGAGTGTTTTTTTTTTTTAAGATTTTATTTATTTATTTGATAGAGATCACAAGTAGGCAGAGAGGCAGAGAGAGAGAGGAGGAAGCAGGCTGTCCGAAGAGCAGAGAGCCCAATGCGGGGCTCGATCCCAGCACCCTGGGATCATGACCCGAGCCGAAGGCAGCGGCTTTAACCCCCTGAGCCACCCAGGCTCCCCAATACTAGAGTTTTTTTATGTGATAGGGAATCAGTCAGTGGTTACCACCTAGAAACTTTGGGAAACAGTTTAATTTTGTTTGTTTTTTAAAGATCTTATTTATTTGTTTGAGAGAGAGACAGAGCATGCGCATGGGAGCACACAGCAGGGGGAGCAGCAGAGGGAGAAGGAGAAGCGGAAGCCGACTTCCCACTAAGCAGGGAGCCTGATTTGGGGCTCGATCCTAGGACTCTGGGATCATGACCTGAGCCGAAGGCAGGACGCTTAACTGACTGAGCCACCCAGGTAACCCTCTTTTTTTTTTTTTTTAAAGTATGCCCTACCCATGTTGGGGCTTGAACTCATGACCCCAAGATCAAGAGTCCCATCTTCTCCCAAATGAGCCAGCCAGGTGACCCCTCCTCTTTTATTCTTATATCCCCTATCCTAACTGTTAAGAAATTCTCTTGGTTCTAGGGGTGCCTGGCTGGCTCAGTGAGTTAAGCCTCTGCCTTAGGCTCAGGTCATGATCTCAGGGTCCTGGATCAAGCCCCACATTGGGCTTTCTGCTCAGCAGGGAGCCTGCTCCCCACACCCTGCCTGCCTCATTGCCTACTTGTGATCTCTCTCTGTGTCAAATAAATAAATAAAATCTTAAAAAAAAAATAAAAGAAATTCTGTTGGTTCTATCTTCAAAATATATCTAGAGACTGTCTTACCTCTGCCCTGAGCCAAGTGCCTGTCATTGCCCACTTGAATTTTTACAATATCCTCCTCTGGGTCCCTGGGTGGCTCAGTGGCTCAGTGGGTTAAAGCCTCTGCCTTTGGCTGAGGTCATGATCCCAGGGTCCTGGGATCAAGCCCCGCCTTTGGCTCTCTGCTCAGCAGGGAGCCTGCCTCCCCCTCTCTCTGTGCCTGCCTGTCTGCCTACTTGTGATCTCTATTACTTATTTAATTATTTATGAAGGACAGCGAGAGAGCAGGTGTGTACATGGGTACACGAGGGTGGGGCAGGAGCAGAGGGAAAAGAACAGAATCTCGAGCAGACTCTGCACTGAGCTCAGAGCATGACCCGGGCTCAGTCTCAAGATCCTGAGATCATGACCTGTGCTAAAACCAAGAATCAGATTCCTTTTTTTAAAGAAGATGTTACTTATTTATTTGACAGAGAAAGAGAGAGATCACAAGTAGGCAGAGAGGCAGGCAGAGAGAAACGGGAAGCAGGCTCCCCACTGAGCAGAGAGCCTGATGTGGGGCTCGATCCCAGAACCCTGAGATCATGACCTGAGCCGAAGGCAGAGGCTTAAACCACTGAGCTGTCCGGTGCCCCTGAGAATCAGATTCTTAACCCACTGAGCCACCCAGACACCCCTAGAGTGATCATATTAAATGGTCATGTCACCCTTCTGCACAGAACTCTCTAGTAACTTCCTATATCAGGAAGAATAAAAAAAATTATGAAGGACAGTGTTCTATAAGATTCTACATAGTCTGTTCTCTTCAAGCCCTTCTCTCCCTTCACCTTCTGCCATTCTCCCCTGTGCTTATTCCACCCCAGCACTGTTGGATTCCTTGCTGTTCTCATGGATGGCTCTCTTACCTTCTGCAAGTTTTGGCTCAAATACTTAGCCTTATCAATAAGGACTTCTCTGGCTGTGATACATTAAATAGCAGTCCTCACAACCTTCACCACACCATCCTCAAACTGGGTGTTCCTTTTGCTCTGCTTTCATGCTTAACACTATTTGTCATGCTATTTATTTTATTTCTTTTAATTTTTTGACTATTCCTCTCTAAGGAAAAAAAAATGTAAGCTACGTGAGGACAAAGACTTTGTTTTGTTGTATCCCTGTGCCTAGAACAGTGCTTAACTTTTTAGAAGGTGGTCAGTATGGGGTGCCTGGGTGGCTCAGTGGGTTAAGCCTCTGCCTTCGGCTCAGGTCATGATCCCAGGATCCTGCGTCAGCTCATGATCCCAGGGTCCTGCGATCGAGCCCCACATCGGGCTCTCTGCTTGGCAGGGAGCCTGCTTCCTCCTTTCTCTCTGCCTGCTTCTCTGCCTGCTTGTGATCTCTGTCAAATAAGTAAATAAAAAACAACTAACTAACTAACTAAATAAATAAATAGAAGGTGGGCAGTAATATTTGTTGAAAAAATACATGGTTACCTGGAAAAAATGAATTGTAGCTCTAGAGGAAAGTTTCATTCTGAAATCACAAACAAGGTTGCATCTGAGAGAGAGATCACAAGTATGCAGAGAGGCAGGCAGAGAGAAAGAGGGGGAAGCAGGCTTGCCGCTGAGCAGAGAGCCCAATGCAGGGCTCGATCCCAGGACCCTGAGATCATAACCTAGCCAAAGGCAGAGGCTTAACCCACTGAGCCACCCAGGTGCCTTGGGAGAGATAAGTTTTGTGATAACCTGTTCCCCTATCCCTCCTTCTCCTAATCTCCTCGGTGCCCTTCTGCACCTATTCGTCAGTTGTCAGTTTTTCAATTCAGTTTAACCATTTTTGAAGATTCAGTCCGTGGTACTAATTGATCTGTTACCAGACTCATCCTTCTAATTCTTCACCCACTTTCAGTGAGTGCTCTACCCAAAACACAAATCTGATCACCTTTCTTCCCAGTTTAAAACACTTCCATGTCCCCATTGTTGTCAGAATGAAACCTGAACTTCTTAGGATGGTTTTCAGTGGCCCTTCATGATCTGGCTCCTGGTTACCTCTCTAGTTTAAACCACGAGTACTCTCATTATAACCTTTCCTTTGGCCATAGTGTACTGAAATTGTTTCAATTCCAGAAATGTACTTTTGCATACTTGTTGTCCACTCTACCACTCCCTTCTAATTCCTATAGATCCTTTAGATCTCATTTAGCTGTCACTTCCTCTAGAAAGTCTGACTAATATACCCCACCCTCTTCCTGCCAGCTCTGAAGAAAAGGTAGGGGAAGGATAGTGCAGATGCAGACAAATTGAGAAGTTTAAAGGAATTAAACTTCTGAAATGAAATTAGAAAACCCTAGTTAAGATCTCTTTAAGATTTAAGATTTCTTTAAGAATTTTATAAAACCTCTGGGGTGCCTGGGTGGCTCAGTCATTAAGTGGCTCAGGTCATGATCTCGTGGTCCTGGGATCAAGCCCTGCATTGAACCCCCTGCTCAGTGGGAGGCCTGCTTCTCCCTCTCCCAGTCCCCACTGCTTGTGTTCCCTCTCTCACTATCTCTCTATCAAATAAACAAATAAAATCTAAAATTAAAAAAAAAAAAAACCACAAAAGAACGTTATAAAATCTCTTAAGTTTTGCTGTCCTGAAGTATAGGGAAAAGATCACGAGCTTTGATGTCAAAAAAGCTTGAATTCAGGGACGCCTGGGTGGCTAAGTCGGTTAAGCGGCTGCCTTAGGCTCAGGTCATGATCCCAGCGTCCTCGGATCGAGTCCCACATCGGGCTCCTTGTTCGGCAGGGAGCCTGCTTCTCCCTCTGCCTCTGCCTGCCTCTCTGTCTGCCTGTGCTTGCTCTCTCTCTCTAACTAATAAATAAATAAAATCTTTAAAAAAAAAAAAAGCTTGAATTCAAATTCCACTTCACCTCTCCTTTGGGCAGTTACTTAACCTATGAGCTTCAGTTTCCTTTTCTGGAAAATAAGATTAATAATAACATCAAACTCACAGAATTTCAAAAACTATTTGAATATCTACACGATGTGTTATTTTTGGTTTCTCAAATAGAAAGGATGCTTTCTAAGGGAAAGGGTCATGTGATGCTCTGTAACTTTGAGCAAGTCTTTGTCTCTTTCTGGGCATCAAAGAAACACAAAAATGAGCTATTAATATTTGTGGTTTACCCATATCTGTCTGTAAGCTTTGGTTTATTTCTCCCATTGTAGTGATCAGCAATAAAACTTTTATTATGGAAAAAGCATGCCTAGGAAATAAAGGAACTGGAATCACAGAGGGGTACAAAGTGTCAGCAACCCTAAACAGGAAAGGTTTAAATTGGGTTTGAGATTGTCTTTAAAGGTTAAATTGGATTTTCCCTCTTTATAGCACAGTGATTAAGAGCATAGATTTCAGAGCCTGACAGACCTGAGTCTTACTGTGACTCTTACGCCTAATAGCTTGTGATCTTGGCAAAATTATTTAATACCTCACAATTTCTGTATCCATAAAATGGAATAATTATCATCTTTATGAGGTTGTTGCAAGGCTTAGCTGAGAAAATAGACATAAAAAGGCTTAGCATAGTGCTTGCCTTGATATACTTTCTGGTTATATTGGAATTTCAAGTCAACCATTGGAATCTATCAAGTAACTAGTAGTATTTGAAATTATAGATCCCCTACAATTGCACTTGCCACATAGTGCTAATTGATTGCCCCAAATCCTAGATTATTGTTGGTTTATGTCATAGGTCTTTAAAGGGGAAAAGTCTCTAAATCCATTGCTAATAGCCACAAACACTGTGATTTTATTTCATGAACCGTTTCAGGGGGCTTTTGATTATAATTATACTTTTTGCCTTCACACTGAAAAACATCAGTACTAATATTTTACAAAGTAGCCAAGGTTCTACCAATAGTGGGGACTCTAGTGTCAAAACAGTATCTAGGTTTAATCTACAAGTTCCTCTATGTACTGTCTTAGGATCTTTAGGCTTCCTTTCATCTGTAAGATAGGGGATAATTACCTTCTCTTGCAAGATCTTAGAGGATTAAACACAGCACTTGGCTCGTTATTCATAATATCTGCAGTTTTGAAGTGTTTTGTTTAAGGCTGAACTGATGAGACTGAGAATTAGGTAGAAAATGTTTGGTAACTCCTTAATATCCATATTCAAATATGACAATCACAATGCATATGTAATTAAAAATGGTTCCTTTTATAATGTGTATTACTGGGAAGTGACAGGAGATCTAATGTTTTTTTTGGTTTGCTTTAAGTGATTTCTGTGCCCAGTGTGGGGCTCAAACTTTTGCTCAAGAGTTGCTTGCTCCGGGGCGCCTGGGTGGCTCAGTGGGTTAAAGCCTCTGTCTTCAGCTCAGGTCATGATCCCAGGGTCCTGGGATCGAGCCACATCGGGCTCTCTGCTTAGCAAGGAGCCTGCTTCCCTTCCTCTCTCTCTGCCTGCCTCTGCCTACTTGTGATCTCTGCCTGTCAAATAAATAAATAAAATCTTGAAAAAAAAAAAAAAAGAGTTGCTTGCTCCACTGTGGCTCCACTGAGCCAGCCAGGCACCTGCACAAAGGTTTTTTTCATTTCTAGATCTTATATTCACATCTTAGTCTGGGAGGGATACTCACGAGAGATGGTCTTTGACTGAGTCATTACAAGATTATTTTAGGGGTGCATGGGTGGCTCAGTGGGTTAAAGCCTCTGCCTTCAGCTCAGGTCATGATCTCAGGGGCCTGGGATCGAACCCCGCATCGGGCTCTCTGCTCAGTGGGGAGCCTGCTTCCTCCTCTCTCTGCCTGCCTCTCAGACTACTTGTGATCTCTGTCAGTCAAATAAATAAATAAAATCTTTAAAAAAAAAGATTTTAAATAGGTGTCCTTCTGAATGCATGGGAGTAAGCCATTTATTTGCAGCATCTGGCTACTAGTGCCATTTCTGCAAACCTGTTCCAAAGGCTTACTTCTGGAAGCTAAGAGCTCCCTGTGGGTAGTCCTGCCCTACGATTGGCTCTTTCATAGGCAGGAGCCTGTGTAAAGGCTGAATTCTGAGACTGCATTGGAATCTAAAATTATGATTAATGTGAATGCTCACAGTTTCTACCATTCATCCCCTCCTCCCAATTCCAGGAGTTATGCAGTTAGCCAGATCAGTTCACCGGACTCCTGAAATGCAGATTAAGAATAGAGAATAGGAGAAGGAAGGGTAATGGGGAGGAAAGGAAGAATTTAGTCAAGAGAGATTGGGTTAATCTACATAATAAAAACTGTGACAAAGGGTGAGGGAGGGGAAAGAGTGGAGGACTTTTAAATTTTTCCTTTTTGGAATGTTGGCTATAGATTACAGGGCTCATCCACTTACCTGGTTAAGTATTAGCCAAAAGTATTTCTTTTCCTCAGTAGGTATGGCCCATAGTAATGCCAAGTCGCTATTAAGTGAATTATTGGACAGATAACAAGTTAAAACTAGTAATTATTAGGGTGCCTGGGTGGCTCAGTGGGTTAAGTCTCTGCCTTCGGCTCAGGTCATGATCTCAAGGTCTTGGGATGGAGCCCGAATCGGCTCTCTGCTTAGTGGGGAGCCTGTTTTTCCCCCACCCACCTGCTGCTCTGCCTACTTGTGATCTCCCTGTGTCAAATACATAAAAGAGTTTAAAAACCCTAGTAATTATAAAAATTATAGTAAAACTTAAAAACAAACAAGCCCTGTCACCCTAATACAGCTAACCTCATGTTTGTGTATTAGTGAAGCAATACTGTCATGGCCATTCATTAACAATTCTATAGCAGGGGTGCCTGGGTGGCTCAGTGGTGAAGCCTCTGCCTTCAGCTCAGGTTACGATTTCAGGATCCTGGGACTGAGCCCCACATCTGGCTCTCTGCTCAGCAGGGAGCCTGCTTCCCCCTCTCTCTGTCTGCCTCTCTGCCTACTTGTGATCTCTCTGTGTCAAATAAATAAAATCTTAAAAAAAAAAATTCTATAGCATTTAAACACTAATGCTGCCTTAGAACACCTCCTCAGGGACAATCTCTACTTCTTTGAACATTTGGTGCACATTATTTTCTGTACCATTTATTTGATGCTTAATCACATAACGCTAAGAAATCTCATGCTGTTATGTAACAATATGGTAGGGAAGAGAGGCCCACTAGATTGGAAGTTGGAAATAAGAACTATAGGGCAGAGTCTGTCACTGACTTGATGTGTGACAGACAATCTCATTTTATCCAAGACTATGTTTCCTCAACTACAAAATGAGTTTCTGAAACTAAAATAACTAAGGATTCTTCCAGGCTATGGGGTTCTTATACTTTGTTGTTTGGTAATCTGCCTCATTAAATGTACTTAATATACATTAGATTAGTTAATTATCTCAATAGTTGTGTGAATGGATGACAAACCAGATATTATGCTCTCTAGAAAGTCTTGTTGGGCTGTGTAATGGGTCACCACTTTGGATTAAGTGTGATCTCCGTGCCTCTATAATGAGCACTTTGGACTGGTCTGTGATACAATGTTAAATAATATTTTTATGTTTAATATTTCTTCTTCACAAAACTATAAGTTCCCTGAGCAACTTATAAATTATATAAATTCCAAAACTTTAACAGTATCTACTGTATGTATTTAATGAAATGGAGTTCCAATACTAGAAACTTCTGCAGTACAACCACTGGTAAGCAACTGTTACAAGTCAACAACCAAGGAATCTAAATCTTGCTTTAGACTTAAAGCAAATGTCTAGAAATAAAGTAGACAAGACACACTTTACATAAAATTTATAACATTTATTTAGGCAAAAAAAAAATTCCCAAATAAAACTCTGTACACACACAACATTAATACCTAAGTGATGTCCTGATTTAAAATATAGCATGATTCATGTACAGAACACTCCCACTCATCTGGCCACAGTGAGAACAGTGCCTTCAGTCCAGATAACTGAGAGCCCTTAAAATGAAAACATTATACTTCCCAATGAATTTTTCATATCCTTTGAAAGGAGTTAAACTCTCCCATCAGAATTCAAGCAAAAGATAGCTTTTCTCTCACAAATCTGTGGGAATTTGACTGTGGGAATTCTACAAAAGTCAAGGATTTTAAAATTTTATTCTTGCAGATTATCTGAGTATAAATTTTGACATTAACATCATCCCATTTTTAAAGAAAAAAAATGCTCTCAAGAATTTCTTGCTTTTATGAAAGTGTGTCTCAGCTTTCATTAGCTAAGTAGCTTCTTGCTTCTAAGCTGATTAAAATAATCTTAAAAGAGCCCATTTGAACAGTTTTCTCAAAAGTTCAAAATTAAGCACATACTATTAACGAACTAGATTTATGACTTCACAGAATAATTTTGATCAATGTGGATTTTCTAAGTATTCTTAATAGCCATTCTATCTAGCTCTAAAGTTTGGTTGTGTCATCCAAACAAACTTTAATTCATCCAGAGAAATGAGAAATAGCACTGATTTTCCCATAATTTACCCCCAAAAACTGGTGATGGGAGAAACAGGCAGAGAAAGCTCTTTCTCAGGCTACCAGTCAGTTAACATAGAATGTCTTAGATTAGAATCTGAAAACTAAAGAATGCATAATTAGGAGTGTACCATGTCATGCAAAGTCTATGATATACTAAAAAAGATAAAGCAATTACTCATTAAAAGCGCATTCAGCAAATTCCTATTATACTGTTATTCTCATCACTGGATGAAGGCTAGATTTGCATTATTTCTAAAATAGTGTATGAGTTGACACTAAAAATGAAAAATGTTTCAATACAAAGCAAATGGTAAAGATTAAACATCCAACATCCACACAGTCACTTGAAACTGCTACAATGGATTTGAGAGGGAAACTGTTTTAAGTTTTGCAAACTGCTTGTAAGCTGTCCTGGTATACACTACTCTGAAGCCCTACCCATATAAGGTTCCTAAACAAGTAACATACAGATAAAAGTGCCCACATCAGCTGGTATTATGATGCTGCCTTTTACTTAGACTTTCAATTTAATAATACTGTTTATTCTGTAATAAACGTTGCACAATGACCAAATAGTGTAAACATACCAGTAGAGGGCAGAAGAGGGGTGGGTTTCAACACACACAAAACTAAGTTTGTTTTCCCTAGGACTCATGACCTCTTTTCAACCTTGGGTACTGCGGCTGCACACTGTTCCATGGGCAGTGATGCACTTTGAAAACACTAAGCCAAAACCATTGTTCATTAATCTAATCTATCATAATTTAGCACATAAAATAGGTTTTCATAAAAATGTGCTCCAAAGGGCTAGAAGATGGCCCAATGCTCTCTTGACACATAGCATAATTAAACATAGAGCTAAATGAAAGTGACGAGGGAGAAAAAGGGCCAACTTAAAAGGTCTCAATAGTAAGAACAACTTTCTAGGCTGGAGAGACTGACGTTTTTAAACATGAATCTTTGATTCTTTGGAAGTCTGCAAACAAAAGAGATCATGAAATTAAATCCCTGTAGCACCCTTTTATGGTGATTCACCTCCACTTTGGGTAATTAAGTTGACTATTGCTACCAACTGGCATTTCTGTCCATGGCTAAAGAGCAGCAATATTTAAGGTCAACTCCTGGAACTGTGGGTCTGATAATTTTAAAAAGCCTCAACTAAGATCAGTAGCCACTGAGTCCTTGGCCGGAGGGTAAATTAACCCCTTATTATTACTTGATTTATGTTTTTTTTTCCCAACTGCCAACAGGAAAAATGATTTTTTAGAATTTAAAGACCACAAGCAAAATGTACTTGATGGAAAGAACGAGATACCTTATTTTTGCTTTAATTTCAGACCATTTTTGTTTTACTCAGTGATACCAACATGCATCATTATACTCTAAAAAGTCTAATTCCAGGGGTGCCTGGGTGGCTCAGTGGGTTAAGGCCTCTGCCTTCGGCTCAGGTCATGATCCCAGGGTCCTGGGATCGAGCCCCACATTGGCCTCTCTGCTCAGTGGGGAGCCTGCTTCCTCCTCTCTCTCTCTGCCCACCTCTCTGCCTACTTGTGATCTCTCTCTGTGAAATAAATAAATAAAATCTTAAAAAAAAAAAAAAAGTCTAATTCCATTTTCTTTGGTAGATCTAAACCTTGCTGCTGCTTGTGGACTGATGGAGCAACATTTTACAATATCTGAGTGCACCAGTAATTTCAGCTATGAGTGGTTCAACCCTAGTCTAAACTGAAACAGCACCTCTAAGCCACTGAAGAGGTAACCCTTGAAGGCACCAAGTACTGTTAGCATTCCAGTATACACATGTAAAAGGGAGGCCTAACAGATTCTAACTGTAGACACAGACCAGTTATGCCTCGTAATTACAATACAACTATTATATTTTGGCCAGATTCAAGACCTTAAAGACAATTCTGTGCCTTAGATACACAATTTTAAGAATCATTCCAACCACAAAGGCGCTACAATTTTTATATATGGGATGTGACCAATTATTTTGCTTTTAAGAATCAGAAATATCCGACCATTACCAATGCTCAAAGTAGTGAGTTTAGAATTAATTTTAAATATTCTTGAGTCTTCATCTATCAAGTTATTCTAAATAATGAAGGGAGTTATTGTTTTCTGTACATTTTTAGTTATTTCTGAAAACAATTTGTAAAGATAAAAACCTAAGATTAGCATACAAGGAACATGCACTTTTGTCTGGAACAAGACATAAGAGAAACTTGAAGCTAAACTTCTCAAACATCCAAGCTAAGAGACCTGGAGATAGTCAACATAGCCAGCAACTTCCAAGCTAGTGTAGACCATCCTATTTTCTACATTTTGCCTTAGACATTAAAATCTGGGAAAAAGAGGGAAAGTTAAAAGAATTTTCTACTCCCTCTGAAATAGACAATCAGTGAAAATTTATCTTGAGCCTATAAAAATTCCTTAAACCAATTAAGTCAGAAGTAACCCAGAATATAATATGGTTTTTAATTGTTCTAAATACCTGTTTTCTTTCAGTTTAAGTTTTCATCCCTGCAAAGGAGTATGAAATAATTCAAGTATGATTTTTGTAATAGTGGTTTGAAATACATATGTCAAAAATTTTATCAGCATACTACTAAGCCAGCTTTCTAAATAAAAATTCATCTAAATAATCACCATAATTTAAACAAACCATTTAAATCTCTACTGAAAACATTCTGGCCATCTACAAAGAAAACACAGTCATTTCAAATTGTCATTAACCTTATTCACAAACTAAAATTGAAAATGGAAATTAAGTTTTGTGGTGACTTGCTGCCTCCCAGCTTTCATTATTGATATAATGATAACTGATTCTTTACTATTCTGTAACAGGTATCATAAAGGGAAGGCAATTGTCTAAAAAATAACCCATCAAAAAATATTTCCTTTTTATGCACCTCAACTAGAATCATTACATTTAATAATAGCCTAGTGCTTCTCATTCATTTTTGGCAGTGAGATGTGGACATCTTTCTCCAACATGAAAACATTAAGATACATGTATTTTGAAATAAAAGAAAATTCAACTTCTTGTGACAAAATTTACTGTTGTTAACTGTACTTTAACTGAGCTGGTAATACCATGTGTAGTCTCTATTTCACTGAGCAAAATGACTTTGAAATAGAGGGAAAAGAACGGTCAGTTTTAACAAGAGACAATTTTATAAAAATTCACATTTCACAACAGTATGACGTATAGAGATCCAGACAGTTCATCTTTAACACAGAATGCTGTAATATTTTACATTGTGATGCCTGGAGATGTATTTCTACAGAGTAACCAGAAGTCTGTGTAGGAAGCAGCAGCCCATGCTCCCAGGAATAAATAAATATGAAGAACAAGCTACTGCTCACTGCCTCAGGAGAGGGTTACAGAAGGACAGCTTGCTCTAGTTTAAAAACTATACTGTAAGAGCAGACCTTTCTCCAGTTCCTAATCTCTTTCCTCTCTTACTAGTTTTCTTTCTAATTTATTTTTTCTGCCAACCACCCAGGCCCCAGTCAGTGAGTAGCTTTCCAAGAGGACTCGAATTTCTGTTCTTCACACTAAGAAGGACATCTTATAAAAGGTACACAGACAGAGAATAAAGGCATTTTATACAGAAGCAGTATAAAACTTATAACTGAAGCAGTGCCGGAAATCAGGTTAACAGCTCATCCGAAGCTGCAAATTGATTGGAAGAGACTTTAAGATCAGAAAAGTCTGGCCTAAGGGTTCGTGCAAACTTGATCATAAAACCGTAGAATTTCAAGCACAGGTAAGTTCAAACACAGAAAGATGTGGAAAATTTCCTAAAAGGCAATGAAGGAAGAGACCCTTCATGCCTCAGAAGTTAAAAATCACAAGACAAATTAGACTGTTCACATGGGCAGTACTGTACATCATCAAACCCAAACTGATCTTACGACTTTTGTCATAGAACCCCCTAAAACAGCACGGAGGATAAGATATTCCAAATGAACCTATCATGAAAAGGATTCCTGTGATTCAGTTATCCAACTACCTATGGCTATCAATTTAGTCTAGCCTGGGGCTGCTTTTTACAGGGAGGTGGTCTGCCATGGCGCACGATGTGTTTTTCTAAGCTGTCCAGAATGGCCACAGCGATCTGTTGGACATGGGGATCAGTCTGTTCATGTTCTTTGATGTTGTATAAATGCTGCAATCCTCCTTCCTCAATCAGCATGCTGCAATACCTTGAGGCTGAAAAAGAGGAGAAAGAGCTTTTCTTACAACACTTAAAAATTATCCCACACACAAAAAAGTTCTTTTTCCACTTAAATCTTAACTATTTTGTTATAGACCACTAACATATGCTACAGCTTGATAAATACCTCTGTAGTGATGTTATGTCTACACTGCAAGTCCCCACAAATAATAATGATTCTCTCATATATATACAATATATAGATATATCTATATAGAATGGTCTCATATATATACTATGTATATATGTCTTAAAAGATCTTATAAAATCTTTACTTTTTTTAAGGATTTTATTTATTTATTTGACAGACAGAGATCACAAGTAAGCAGAGAGGCAGGCAGAGAGAGAGAGAGAGAGAGAGGGAAGCAGGCTCCCTGCTAAGCAGAGAGCCCAATGCAGGGCTTGATCCCAGGACCCTGAGCTGAAGGCAGAGGCTTTAACCCACTGAGCCATCCAGGTACCCCAGATCGTATAAAATCTTAAAAACATTCTTTATCAAATAATAAAATCTTAAAAAAAATTTTTTAGGGGTGCCTGGGTGGCTCAATCGTTGGGCATCTGCTTTTGGCTCAGATCATGACTTCCAGGGTCCTGGGACCAAGCATTAGGTCAGGCTCCCTGCTGGGCAGGGAGCCTGGTTCTCCCTCTCTTACTCCCCCTGCTTGTGTTCCCTCTGTCTCTCTGTCAAATAAACAAATAAAATCTTAAAAAAAAAGTTTTTTTTAGTTTTAGTCATAACCCTGGGACTATGACCTGAGCCGAAGGCAGAGGCTTTAAACCCACTGAGCCACCCAGGTGCCCCTAAAAAGTATTTTTTAAAATTTCACTATTAAGTACAAGTATTTTAAGTAAGCATTCCATTGCATTGAATATACTACGTATTTTTAATGTTATTGTACTAATGGACATCTGTCGGATTCTTTTCTTCTAGCGTTTTGTTACAATGACTAAAAATACCATAATCATTCCTGCAAAAGTTTTGAGGAAATACTTAGAAAGCTGGACAAATGCTAAACGTATGCTTAACTTTGTAAGAAATCACCAAACTGTTTTCAAAAATGGTTGTATAGGGGCACTTGGGTGGCTCAGTGGGTTAAAGCCTCTGCCTTCGGCTCAGGTCATGATCCCAGCCACCTGGGATCCAGCCACGCCCTGCATAGGGCTCTCTGCTCAGCAGGGAGCCTGCTTCCCTCTCTCTGCCTGCCTTTCTGCCTACTTGTGATCGCTCTCTGTCAAATAAATAAATAAAATCTTAAAAAAATTTTTTTAAATGGTTGTATAATTTTTCAATCCTATCGGTAATGAATGAGAAAGCTGTTTCACATCCTTGCCAACATCCATATTTCTGTTTACAGGCAGCCTTCTTAGTAGGTATGAAGTAGTGTCTCATTGTGGTTTTAATTTCTATTTCTCTATGACTAATGATGTTGAGCTTCTTTTCATTTGCTTATTGGCCATTCATATGTAGTCTTTGTAGAAAGACTATTTAGATCCTTTGCCTGCCTTTAAACTGGGTTATTTTTATTTTTATTATTTATTTATTTTAAAGATTTTATTTATTTGTTAGAGAGCGAGCGAGCACAGGCAGACAGAGTGGCAGGCAGAGGCAGAGGGAGAAGCAGGCTCCCTGCCGAGGAAGGAGCCCGATGTGGGACTCGATCCCAGGATGCTGGGATCATGACCTGAGCCGAAGGCAGCCGCTTAACCAACTGAGCCACCCAGGTGTCCCTAAACTGGGTTATTTTTATTGAGCTGTAAGAGCTCTTTATATGTTCTGAAAGCATGCCCCTCATCAGATATATTATCTGCAAATATATCCAACCATTCTGTAAGTTGTCTTTTTATTTTACTTCTTGGTGGTATCCTTTGAATCACAGAAGTTTTAAAATGTTTTATTAAACCCAATTAAACTAGCTTTTCTTTTGTCACTTATGCTTTTGGTGTCCTAAGAAGCTATTGCTTAATCTAAGGTTACGGTGATTTATGTCTATGTTCCCTCCTAAAAATTTTATATGCTTATATATATGTAGATGTGGTTCTTACATTTAGGCCTAGGCCTCATTTGGAGTTAATTTTATTTTGAGTTAATTTTTATATACTGTATGTGGTAAGGAATCAAGTTCTCTCACACGTGCCTATTCAGTTTTCCCAGCACCATTTGTTGAAAAAACAATTACTTCCCCATTGAATTGTCTTGGCACCCTTGTAAAAAATCAATTGACCATAAATACATGGATTTATTTCTGGACTTTGAATTCTAGTGCACTGATATATATATATGTTTATCCTAATGATGTTCAATACCTTTTATGGGCTTATTTCCATCCATTAATCTTTGGTAAAGGATCTGTTCAACTCTTTTGCCCATTTTCTTTTTACTTGTTTTGTTTTCTTATTATTAAGTTTTGAGAGTTCTTTTTGTTTTTTATTTTTTATTTATTTACTTATTTTTAAATATTTTATTTATTTATTTGACAGACAGAGATCACAAGTAGGCAGAGAAGCAGGCAGAAAGAGAGGAGGAAGCAGGCTTCCCCCGGAGCAGAGAGCCCGACACAGGGCTCGATCCCAGGACCCTGGGATCATGACCCAAGCCGAAGGCAGAGGCTTTAACCCACTGAGCCACCCAGGCGCCCCTCTTTTTGTTTTTTAAAGATTTTATTTATTTGAGAGAGAGTGAGAGAGACACAGGAGTGGCAGGCAGAGGGAGAGGGAGAAGCAGGCTCCCCCAGAGCAAAGAGCTGGATATGGGACTCAATCCCAGGACCCCGAGCCCAAGTCAGATCCTGACCCCAGGAGCATGACCTGAGCCAAAGTCAGATGCTTAACTGACTGAGCCACCAGGCACACCTAAGTTTTGAGAGTTATTTTTCTTTCTTTCTTTCTTTCTTTTTTTTAAGGATTTTTATTTATTTCTTTCTTTGACAGAGAGAGAGAGAGACAGAAAGAGGGAGAAAGAGCACAAGCAGGGGGACATGGAGAGGGAGAAGCAAGCTCCCCGCTTGCTTCTGGATCCCAGGACCCTGGGATCATAACCTGAGCTGAAGGCAGATGCTTAACTGACTGAACTACTCAGGCTCCCTGGAAGTTCTTGGTTTTTTTTGTGTGTGTGTGTTGTTTTTAAAGATTTTATTTGAGAGAGAGCAAGAGAGTATGAGTGGGGTGAAGGGCAGAGGGAGAAACAAACTCCCTGCTGAGCAGGGAGCCTGATGAGGGCTCAATCCTGGGACTCCAGAATTATGACTGAGAAAAAGGCAGACACTTAACCAACTGAGCCACCCAGGCTCCCTGAGAGTTCTTTATATAAAAATTTTGAATACAAGCACTTTATCAGACATGTGATTTGTAAATATTTTGATCCAGTATGTGTACTGGGTTTTTATTTTCTCTAACAGTGTCTTTCAAAGAACAGAAGTCCTTAAGTTTGATCAAGTGCAATTTAGCAATTTTTTCTTTTCATGCTTTTGTACATATTTAAGAAATTTGTGGGGCACCTGGCTGGCTCAGTTGGGAGAACATGCAACTCTTGAAATCGGGGTTGTAAAGTTTGACCCCACATTGGATGTAGAGATTACTCTCTTTCTCTCAAATAAATAAAGTCTTTAAATAAGATCTTAAAAAAAAATTTTGCCTAACACAAGGTCACAATGATTTTCTCCTGTTTTCTTCTAGAACTATTAAATGTTTTTTGTTTCATATGTAGGCCTATGATCAATTAAAAACTAATTTTGGGGGGTGCTTGGCTGGCTCAATTGGAAAAGCATGTAACTCTTGATCACAGGCT